>JAUYWV010137646.1:0-10754 GCA_032274565.1 Nematoplana nigrocapitula
GGGGTGGGGGGGTGGGGGGGGGTGAGTCATGATTCAAAGCGTGGCTGTATCTTACTACTAACGCAGGCAATTGCGCATTCCTGTTTATTTTGCGTATGCTGATCAGCGATATTTTTCGGATGCAATAGTTATTGATACACGCTTGATAGCAGTGCAGGTTGCACATTCTGAAATCCCAGCTAAATCTCCGATGACCTTTCCGATGGAACCAGTATTAGAGTATAAACGTAAAGTAAAGATCACTCGTAGTTCAACTGACACTGGCTTTTAAGGACGCGGCTCTATGCATCATCGTTTTAAAAATAGAGCCACTGCTAAGCGTCGTCTTAAAATCCACCCTAAAACTATTGAAAAAAATTGTAAAACAATTTTGCATTGTTAGGATTGTCGTGTTCAGACTTTTCTGGTATCCGTCATTTTTCGTTTTTCAGAAACTCATTCGGTGATAATGGGTCGAATAGTATTTCTTTTCACACACACAGACTTTCCTTGGCCATCAAAATCATGCTTAGCCCTGTGTATCATCTACTGAGGAAGGTAAACAGCACGTATTCAGTAGCCTTCTTGAAACTGGTGCAAAAGTAGGACTGCAAGTTAACACGACAAAGTCTGAAGTTTTGGACGCGCAAAGCATGTTTCCGTCTGATACGGACAACCCAATGCCTCTTACACGATGGCAGAAGTTTGTATACACAGGACGAGAGAAATGGAGTCCAACTCCTGCGAGACCAAGCTTTCTCACGCGCCATCTGAAATTTGACCTGAATAACATTCTTAACTCTCTTGAAATTACTTATGTTGAACCTTAGAGGGACGCGTATGAGGACAAATAGTTGAATAAAAAGCATTCCTATTACTAGAACGTACGTAATTGAAGCGTTAAAGTGATAAAGCAAACGATACCAGCTGGGCTTCGACACAACAAAACAGACTTCTACAGAGCCTCCATTGTCATCCACAGGCTTCAGAATCACACGAAAATTCTTGAGAGCTATAGGTGAGGCGCCCTCAAATTCACCTTGTCATTTGGTAATTCCTATTTCTCCCGTATCCTCGGCTAAATTTCATCTACCCCGCTCTACACGTATCGCAAATCTTTTCCGTATTCGTTTAGGATAGTCTATTCTCCTACCAACGTTAGAATTAAAAAATGAGCTACTTCATGCCAACTATACCTGTGTGTCCCCAGAGTAAATCTTTACAATCTTCTACAGAGTCCAGCACAAAGTATGACGAAGACGACGCGTTCACATCTGAAATGTACGTTAACTTAAAGCTGAGAACAATTAGCAACTGACGGTCGGCTTTTGTCCGTTCGACAACTTTACCTTTCTTCTGATTCAGCGGTTCATTGATGCAGTAGGCTTTGAAAGACTGTGATGAAGGTGTGTAGAATGTTTCTTCGAAAAGAATTTCAACCTATTATTGATTGGGTGAAGACGGACAATCAAATTAGAATGACGAACATGCGTGGCATGCTTTATACTCGTTTATATCCAACTTACCTTTTTCTCATCATCGAAACCTTTCCCAGTTACCAGAAATCGACCTTGTATATTGACGTGCTAAAGGACACAAATACAATAAGAGGAACAACTATAAGTTATCAACAATTAACGATTCAATAATGGGGGAAGTTACAGCACTACACGATTACTTCCCGAAATTGAGGTGGTAGTGGTGCTAGAAATACCTCGCCGGGAACCATTCCAAAGGTCAAGAACATGAGGCGAGGGAGCATTATAGAAGAGGCAGCAAGTTCAAAGAGACAGGTAATGAAGGATAAAACAGGGAGCAAAGTAAATGGGAGGTACAGAATTTGCAGACCAAATCCCAATGTTGCGGGCATCCCCCGCAAGCTTCAGAAGTGAAGGTGCTCGCCCGAATCCGATGGAAGGTACCAAACCCCTGCCAGTGGCAGCGAGTGTTCAAGCAGCCATCGCGAGGCCAACGGGACCAAGCGATGACCAAACCCGGGACGACGGAAAGTGCCAAACCCCGCCAGTAAAAGCGAGTGCTCAAGCAAGCCATCGCGAGGCCGACGAGATAAAGTATGACCCAACCCGGGACGATGGAAGGTGCCAAACCCCTGCCAGTGGCAGCGAGCGTTCGAGAAGACATCACGAGGCGGACGGGACCAAGCGATGACCCAACCCGGGACGGTGTACGGAGCCAAGGTGCTAATGCATTATACGCATCAGTCATATAACCGTATATTGTCATTTCCCGTCCTGAATAACTGTGGCTCAATACCATATTAGTTATACTGGCAAAATGTTAGCATATTTAAACAAGAGAGTTGTAATATTATCGCGTGAGTGTTTATGAAGACAATTTATTATATGTTTGTCTTTGCTATAGTGTGGCGCAGCTATATCTGATTATATGCTTTTGATTTGTTTAATATGCTAACTTTTTACCAGATGGTATCGATCTACGGTAATACGGTTGGTCCTACGGCTGGTGCGTATAATGCATCAGCGTGTGTGTCCGAGCAGCCATCCGAACGGGACGGGACGAACGATCTGGTAGACCAGCAAGGAGAACACCATGAAGTTGCTGCGCGGGATGGGTCGTCTGCGTTGACGATTTCACCGTATCCACGCCGGAATGATGCGGGCAAGGCGCGGCCCGGAGATGAATAAAGAAGGCTATCAATCTGGTCTATTGTATGCCTGAGCTAGACTGGAAACGGCACTATAGGGTTTGAAGACCATTCCGATCGATCCTTCTTTGTGGACCGCGTCATGATGTAGAAGCTTATTTACCATCTTATTGATCTCCCTGTCACTCAGCGGATAGCAACACCCTAAAATAGTGAAAACTCGAACGAATAACCGACACTATTCCTATCTACAGAACAGCAATCATCTCTCTCTCTCTCTCTCCCTCTCTAACCAACTGAGCAACAATTAAAATTGAAGTACAGTGAGAAAAAATGGAGAACATTCTCAATTAAAAATTCTTGAAAATAGGAGTTTATATAACTTGATAAATACAGCTATTGTTATTTCTTACACATAGAGAGCAATTTTTAAATTTCTACTGAACATCTTGAAATTTTATCGTGACTTTGCCTCAGATACAGCATTCGGGAAGAGTGGTAAAGAAAAAATGCCACTAATTAATAAACTAAAACTCATTTCGGAATGAAATAGGCGCGTAAACAGTGAACTATTAAACCTTTAATGACTTATGGACAGTTCATTTGGGTGTAATTTTATATTTTGTAGCATGGTGGTGTAGTAATGCAGCAACCGCTTACAACAGAATTCAAATTTCTAGATTTTGACCAGCCTCTGTGACTCATAGGAGGACGTTTGACGTTGAGGTAAAACTTAGCGTAATTTGATTACCGTGTTTAGACGTGCATCGCCTTCACATAGAATTCGCATTTATATACAGAGATCAAAATATTTAAAATATAAAATACTGATGGAGAGGTCGCTCGCAGATCGATATAACTGCTCCACTGTATAAATATTGTAGTGACAATTACCCCTCCACCTGGCCCCAACCCTGTTCCGGCGCCTGATGTTCTGTTCATTGACATTACTCTAGTCCAACCACAATAAACGACTAACCTGGTTTTTCAAAGTCTTGTAGAGGATGAGACTGTCACTATCGGGTGACTTGTACTCAACAAGTACATGACTCAGAAAGTCGTCCTCGAAAAGTTCTTTCTTCTTAAATGACCCCAGCCGCGGTACGCAAATCTGCACGAAGAAGATCAAATTGGAGATAGACAGAGAGATCAATAGCAAACCCATGACTTTCCAAAGTAATAGTTCAGTTCAGTATCCATCGAGTCGTCACCGACCCCTGGTGACCCCCGCGACATGAGCCCTGCACTTTCTCCACATCCTCGATCGCTGTTTCCCGCCGTTTTGTAGTTGTCACCATATGACGAGTGGGCGCTATAGTCGGCGTCCAGTGCCCCGCATTCTCAGATCCTCCGTCTCTAGACTTCAGTTGCTCCAGATTCATCCCCGTCATCTTCTTGGCTCTGGCCATCCATTTCTTTTTGCGTCTTCTTCCTCATTATATGTCCAAAGAACCTGGCTTTCGTTTGATCTACCAGTGCTACCTAAGATGTTGGTCTTCCCACGTTCTCCTTGACGTAGTCGTTAGTTTTCTAGTAGTCCATGGTATCCACATTTCGAACTTGCTGATCTTCTCGCGGTTATATTCATTCATTGTCCATGTTTCGCACCCATACATTGCGTTTGGAACACTAGTGCTTTAATTAATCTGACTTTTGTCTGTCTTCAGTGACACGCCCTTTGCTTTCTAGATTTTCTCAAATTTAAATATACAGTATATACAAAATCCAATTTATATGAACTGAGATGGGGTTATTCAGAATCAACTAACAGTGCAAAAACTACAAATTGTTCTACAGAATAACACAGCATACGAATATATTCCCGGTGTTAAGAATGTTCTCAGAAGATGTACAACAGTCCATATATATTAGAATATTAGAGTGCTGAGATAACAAAAAATTTAATTATACATTTAAACATTTAAATCTAACTTACCAACCATCCGCGTTCAACTGCACTAAGGAAGACTTCTTTCCTATTTTCTCTGAGTGAGATCAGAAAAGGATTAACTTGCAGATCTTCATCATAGTTCGTGTTCACAATTTCGAGAGCAAATGACACCATTTACAAATGCTAAAATATAATTAACTGTGTTGGTAGTCAATAACAAAATATTAATATAATACATATAGGATACAGCAAAAACAATATCAAAATAGAAAAAATAATCTTTTGCACATGTTGCACATCTGTTGGTCTATATACACAGTGTGACCAACCAAAACGAGACAGTTAGTTGATATTTTGAATAATTTGAGAAAACATTTCTTTTTGCATAAAAGACTTCATCTCTGAAGGAAAAGTCAAGAAAATATGTAGCTTATAATTTGCTTACAGAAATAAGAATTCAAGTTCCTCATATGCGATGTTAAAAAGTATAGTTTGGTCTAACCTCATTTTATTTTCTGTAATCTGACTGAAAAACTGTATTAATTTAACTGATAACTGACCAACATCAATTGATTTCAGTAATTTAATGAATTGATTAGTGTTGTGTCAGTGTGATGGCATAGGCAGCAACTATTGAGTCATTCACTGTTCTATCAACAGAATGAGCTAAGACGCGGCGTATTGGCCCCTCCTGTATCCTATGTATCATGTATCCATGGCATGAAGCTGGGTATCTCTGCTAGTAATTTAGTAAAATGCTACACTTTTCAAAGGCTTAATCTTTTTCGTCAGACAATAAAAGACTAAACTAAAAGGCACAGAATGAATAAAAATAGTACATAAATTCAAATCACAAGTAAAGAGATATCCCACGCATTGAGTAATAGATCAACTGGAGTTGCATCAATGGCGATAGTCTCTGCAATTTGGGTGAAAATTTTTCTTATGACATTATCTTTGATCTGTTTCAACCAATCTGAAGACATGTCAACTGAAGGCATTGAAGAAATTCTTACTTTTACTCAATGAGAAGAAATTTCTAAGAGGTTTTTCTAATACTGATCTTCCATTTAATGAGTGTGAATTATTGAAATTCAGTTTCTTTATGTGTTGGCTGTCTAATATTAATATGCTTATAACTAAAACCAAGCTTAAGCTACATTTAATAAACTTAAATATCACCAGTGGCCTGTTGCAGCTACACATGCAAGTGTTGTTATGAATAACTGACATTTGGGCATATTTGTAAATTTAAATTAGAAATTCAACAAATATTTATATAATCAAGAAGTGAATGGAAAATAGTTAGCACAGCTAGCACGGAAGATGAACCACCTACCTATAGCCATTGGCTTGCTTATATTCAATGTGAGATAGATTATGCCAAAGTGAGAGATGAATGCCAGCTTGGCTGACAGTGCAGCTTTAAGCCAGAAAGACTGTATGTGAGTGAGTGAGTGAATCAAGTCGTACTGACTCACACTCTCTCTATCAGCAAACTAACCAATCAGATGATGCATTTAAACATTACACAACCAATCAATCCAGCAATCATATAGATTGAATAAAAATTTAGATAATGCTTTTCCTAATTACAACAAACTCAATGTTATTTTGCATATGCACTCCAATTTTCTGATTTATTTTCGTAATAAGAAAATTCCTTTGAATTTTAATAATGAAATTCTTGCTCGAAAACATTACTAAAAATAAAAACCTTAATGACTCCAAATTTAACAAAGGTAATGGCATAGCCATCGATTGCTGTGATAACTATGTTCTTAAAATAAAATCTATTAGCAATGACCAATCTAGATCTTTCAAAACTCATTGTAAGATGAAAAAATTTAACAATACTCTTCTTAATTGCAAGATAAAAATATTTCCAATGAGACTTACCAACTAGTTCTTAGTGTTCTATTGGCTCTTAACTAGCAAGATTATATAGCCTCCCTAAAATTCATAAGAATCCCACTAACCTTCCATATTGCCCTATTCTTAGTATACACCAGCGGGAACAGCATTTCACCCAAGCAATAACATAAATAAAATAACTTTATTGTATTAAAATTATACTAAATAGTTGTAGGTTTTACATAATTGATTAATAAACTATTTTGCATCTATTAAAATACACATAAGCATATAATAAGTATATGACATAAAACTTAAGTCATGACTGCATTATGCAAAATCATTCTTCAAGGATGTTTAATGGAAAATTGATAATTTGCTGGGTGTCTATATCAATATCTTTATGAACAAACATTAGCAGAAGTGCATTTAATCTTGTTTGTGACATTGAATTTCAAAATGCATTCTTTACAAATTTTAAAGGAGAATTTGCTCGCTCAACACTTGCTGATGTGACAGGATAATTTCTAAAATTAGTACTCTATTTGGATAGAGGCAGGTGTTGAAAACATTATGCTTCAGTGTTGTTTGCAATGCTGTCAGATTATTCTCAGACATCTGCATATTACATAGTTTTCACCAACGTTTCAGTTCTTGATCAAAGCTTGATGGAGAGGGAAGATTTGATAAAAAATGTTTTTATGTTTTGGATTCTATCTTCTGCCAATCTATGAATATATACTGGAATAAAGCATAGTGCTCTAGTAGCATGTACAGTATAACCTGTGGAATTCTATGTGATTTCTTATAGAAAGCTATCCAGAAATGGAACAAAAATTGAAACGAGGATAAAATTCTTCTGCATCTTGTGCCTGTACATTAGCTCTTAATGTTTGTTTGCTGCATGTTTGAGGGTTACAAATATCTATACCAATCATCTACAACATCATTTCTATTTTTCAAGTATGCCTGAAAATTAGTTTTTGACATTATCAGGAATGTCTTGCAGAACTATTTTATTAATCAGGTCAACTTCTTCATAAGCTTGAACAATATCCATGTAGGCAGTATAATATATATAATACAGTATAATGAAAGATCGAATAAAAATAAACCTGTTAATAATCTGAGTCACATGACCAATGGCATTAGTTGCTGATTTTGCATCCTAATTTGTTTCTGTACTAATGTCTTCCAGACATTCAAAAATAGGTAAAAAAGTTACTCAAAGTTTTTAATAGTGTCATGCTTTTCTAACCACTGTATAATATTATTAAAATATCTTAAACTTAGAAGTCGAAGCAATTTAGTATAAACCATTATTTGCAAAAATAATTCTAATGATATAATCTGATAATGATTTAAAAATATGTTCTCAAATGGGAATAATGGTTGATAAAAGGTTGTGCTCATGCCATTTAAGATTTTTGTGATAATTAAGCCTAGATATTTGACCTTATTTACTTTGGGGATAATATTTCCATTTATTATAAGTTGTTTTGATAATATTTATCCATCTTGTTTTTTTATTAGTTATAGTGAGTTCTTTATATTTGATAGCATTTAGTTTTAGATTTTCTTTATTTGAAATATTTTTGATTTTATTAGCAAGTTTCTTATGATTTTATTTGATTTTTTCTTTGGTTTCTGTTTTATAATTGTAATAAGTCTAGTGTTATTTGAATATTTGCTATATTTAGTATATTTTGGTCTAACTTTAAATTTTCTAAAGGGTTAGTGGTCCAGCAAGTACTCTTCCAAATAATATTTGGCATTTTTTTGTGAACCAGAATCGGTGACATGACCCGTAATTCAGTTTACTGTCATAATACATGACCCATATTTACTTATATTATATAGCTTCATTTCACCATTAATCAAACACAGAGAGGCATTTAAAACGAAAGTAGGCATGCGAATAATAATGGATGTGCTTAGAATTGTATTCATACAAAACAATTTACATTAGTTTGCAAGTTGAACACAAATCATGACAGTTTTCGGGTATATAAAGTATGGATGTCAAAATGTTGTGAGCATCGCCTAGTAGCTTTTCATTGAGAAAGGCATCCAAAAAGTATTATGAAAGTAAACTCAATTCTGGGTCATGTATAACGAAAAAATGCATAATATTTTAGTTATACTACAAAGTTATATATAATATATAGATATAAATCTATTTTAAATATAATACTAATCTATAATAATTTCACATATATACAATAAAATAAAAGGTATATTGCTAAAAAATAAATAGTCACTTCATTATTAACCCTAGGAGACTATAATTTCTACATAAATTATATAATCCATTTTATGCTAATTTCAATGATGTATAGCTTTAAGAAATACTAGTAGTGCCATATACTTAAAATTTAAACTTTAGGAATTATGTGAATTCAAAGAAATCTAGAAATTAAAAAAATCATGATTATAGAATGTTTTTATCTATTTTATCATATTTTCTTTATGATAGATTTATAGAGCTAACTAAATATATTAAATCTTCTCCACCGATTCATCCACCAATTAATCCACCAAATTCATCACCCAAATGATCTTGAGAACTACACTCCCTACAGAAATAAACTATAGGTCAAAATGAAGCTTACCAAATTTTATTGTGATAATTTCTTTCCGATTTTAAATGAAATAAAATCTTCTCGAGTTACATAAGTATCTATATTCTATGTCTCCCGATTCATCCACCAATTCATATACCGATTCATAACCCAAATCGGGAGACATAGTAAAGTATACCTTTTTGGCACTTATGTCACTCAAGAAGATTTTATTTCATTTAAAATCAGAAAGAAATTATCACAATAAAATTTGGTAAGCTTCATTTTGACAAATAGTTTATCTCTGCAGGGAATGTAGTTTTTGAAATCATTTGGGTGATGAATCGGTGGATGAATCAGTGGATGAATCGGGAGACATAGATACTTATGTAACTCGAGAAGATTTTATTTCATTTAAAATTGGAAAGAAATTATCACAATAAAATTTGGTAAGCTTTATTTTGACATATAGTTTATCTCTGTAGGAAATGTAGTTCTCGAGATCATTTTGGTGATGAATCAGTGAATAAATCAGTGGATGAATCGGTGGAAAAGGTTTAATACATCTAACTAATTATAAAATATAGAAATTTAAATTATCAAATTTGGTGAAGTAAAACTTAAGTTATGCAGAAATTAATAATTTTTAAACATTTTTGAAAATTGCTCAAAAATGAAAGCTTAAGCCTATAACATAAGGAGCCAAAATACCATAAATTGCCATTCGCATTAGAGGACAAAATTCAATAAAAAATAAATATTTAAATATCAATAACTTTTGATTTATATAAGCAATATCGATAAAAGAAAAGAAAAATTATTAGCAAAGTACAATCTATGATTTTATATATCGTTTGTCTTATTATTGGAATAACTGGAAAAAGGACCTAACTGTCTAAGTACCTACTCTCTGTCTATGACTAAGTATCTTGATTCAATCTTGAAATCTCTTATATATAATATGTAATAAAAAATAAATAAATTGTTAGGCAATTGTATTGTTAAAGTTCATAACTTTTAAATTATATCTATTAATAATAATATATATTAAATTTAAAAAATACTAGAACCGGTTGATTAGTTAATTGACTATTCAGCTGGCAGTCTCATAATACTTTAAGGCAATGTTTGCTTTTTCTTGGGGAAGGGTTTCAGAGCAGCTTTATTTAATAGTCTTGCTATTTCTCCTTGGGATTCTAATTTCTAGAGCTGAACACACTTTGACCTTTGGCTTTGATACTTTTTTATGTATTTAAAAATGACTGCTGGCTGAATAGTCAAATTTACTAATCAACTGGTTCTGGTCCAATAGCCAATTTGACTATTCAGTCGGCAGTATCATAATACTTTGAGATGTTTACTTTTTTCTTTGGCATTTGGGCAGCATTTCAGAGCAGCTTCAATAGTCCTGCTATCTCTCCTCGGACTCCAGAGCTGAACACACTCTGACTTTTAATACTTTTTATATGTATTTAAAAATGATTGCTGGCTGAATAGTCAAATTAGCTAATCAACCAGTTCCAGTCGAATAGCCACTGCGACGACCAAAAGTCATTCATTCATTCAGGAAAAATAGTTCTGTATATATATATACAGTATAACAATAATAATTTACGATATGCTGTTAACACTCATGATATATTATTTCATTATCACATTTATTGTGGAAATATACCGTATGTTTCACATGAAAAAATAGCTGATCTTCGCTTATTTTAAGAATTCCAATCCAATCCAAAAGAGCCTTCCGCCTTGCTGGTTTTGCACTACAGGTAATTGTTACCGCTCAAAGTCTAGCTAGAAAAAACAAACCAAGCACTAAATACCACAACAAATACCTACA
>JAUYWV010137657.1:0-10754 GCA_032274565.1 Nematoplana nigrocapitula
TGCCTTATATTTCTTAACTCAAGTTTTAAATAAAAAGGCATCAAATTAAAACAATCAGATAAATAGCACTATTAAATATATATCTATAAAGTATGAAAAACTGAGTCATTATATGCTAGTTAGTGCTATATGCTGAGAGTCACTAATATACTACTATATTACGTGATGAAGGTAATGTTGGTGTAATAGTAACGTTTGATCAATAATTTTTCTTCACTATATATAGGTGGTTCAGTTGGAAAATTCAAATATAAAAATTTTAACATTTTTTTACTAGATTTATAGAATGAGTTTTCCCATTTTCAAATCTGTTTTTATTTTTAAAATTGACCAAGGAATAAAAAAGTTACAGCATTTTAAGATTTATAAAAGGTCAATTTTATAGTGTTTTTATATAGGCTAGTTGTGACCTTTTATGCACTTTTTAATCATTTTTTTCATTTAAATGCTGGTAACTTTTTTATTATCTAATCAATTTTTTATATATTTATATCAAATTAATGATAAATTTTCAGGCTTTCTATACATATAATTGATATTTTACATATATGTTAATTCATAGTGATAATTGGTTTAAATGTATTGATTTTTTGTGAAAAAATGCTATTTTATAATATTTTTGTTTATTTTTTCTAATTTTTGTAATCTTCCCCTGCTAAATTTTTCTTCTTAATAATCAGAATTTTACTCTCTTTCTAATGGTACCACTTGTTTAGTTGTTGGACCTTTATTTTTTTCAGAAATTAGATATATTTATATCTATGACTACCATATACCTCATTTATTAATTTTGCTCCTAAACATTTTTTAAGTAACCTTCCCCTGCTTAATTTTTTTCTCCAAACAATCAGAATTTTACTCTCTTTGTAATGGTACTATTTGTTTAGGTGTAGGACCTTTAATTTTTTCAGAAATTAGATATCTTTATATCTATGACTTTACCATTACCCTCATTTATTAATTTTGCTCCTAAACTTTCATTAAGTAACCTTGCCCTGCTCAATTTTTCTTCTAATTAATCAGAATTTTACTCTCTTTTTCATGGTACCACTTGTTTAGTTGTAGAACCTTTACTTTTGTTAGAAATTATATATATTTGTATCTATTATTTATAGACATATACAGAAAATCTTGATATGTAGTAACTTTGTCAAAATACTAAGAATGGATTCTCAATATGTAGTAACTTTGTCTAAATACCAAGAATAGATTATTGAAGCGCGATTTTATATTAATTAATAAACCAAACTTTAATAATGTATATTGAAGATACATTGGGTATACTAACGAATGTGCTCTTAAATGTTAATCAATTGAATTACATTAATTTCTATATTACGCAGTGTATTTATCTACTGTATATAATAGCGTATAAGCCGAGAACTTTTGGAATAAATTTGGATGAAAAGGGGGGGATGGCTTATACGCGAGTATAATTGAATATGTATGTAGTTAGGCTAGATAGCTGCAGCTATACTCCTTATTCCATTATGTTTTTAGGGAATATTTATTTAGCCTGCTATTTATCCAGATAGAAAGGGTGAATAACATAGGAAGAGAAAAAATTAATATGTTTAGCGATAACTAATAGTGTAACTAAAATTCAGTTAACAAATATTATACATAATTTTACTAAAAAAAGATAATAAATCAATTAATATTTGCTATTTAAAAAACAATTAGTTATATATATCCAGGTTTATGTTGCAAAAGTAGAGGGGCTCTTCTTATACTGTACATGAGTTTACCAATTTAGTAAAATTTAGATAGCCAAAGGGGGTTGGCTTATACGCGAGTAAATATGGTAAGTACCAAGTGATTACCAAGCATATTAACTGCCTTATATGCTAAATGCACATTGTATACTACTCATAGTTGATTTCACTAGTGTAAAAAAAAATTTATATAACAATCAGTATAAATTAAATAAAGCTTCCTCTAAAAAATTAAATGATGTAAAATATAATAATTATTATTAAATTGAGGTTGAGTTTTGGTTCAGTTAAATTAATTCACATAGAAAAATTAAAAAATATATATTTGCCAGACTGGGAGTCGAAAATAGGCCACCTGGGTGCTAGCCATGAATCCTAACCACTAGACCATCGAGCAGGTGAAAGTTTGTGAACAGTTACCTACCGTTAAATCAATTGACAATACAGTCTATAATTATTGATGCACTAAATATATTTTGCTCATCACTATGTACCAAGAATGGATTCTTGGAATGAAATACTTTTGTCTATGTACAGAGATTCTAGGTACTTAGTAACTTTGTCTAAATACCGAGAATGGATTCTTGGTACATAGTAACTTTGTGTGCATAAACAGATTTTATGTTTATTTAAATAAACTAAATCTACATAAAAATAATATAATTCAAACTACTGATCAAACGTTAGTATTACACCTACATTATTTTTGTCACGTAATATATTACCTAGTATAGGCCTACTAGTGACTCTCGGCATATAGCAAAAATTGCTATATATCAAGAGTCCACTCTTGACACATAGCAAACATTGCTATGTATTGAGACTCTTGACATATAGATTTTACGCTATATGATTACATTTATGAAAAATTTGAGAATAGGAAGGCTGACTACCAGATGATTGCTAATCAGGGCAATTATATCTAATTTACTTATTATTGGTCTGTATTAACTCTATGCATGCATGTTCAGTCTATTGTATTTTAATAAACTTTTGATATTTTAAAATAACTTTTTTTATATCTCATATATAATTATATACATTGTATATTGCAACTAATGGAAATTAAAAAAAAACTTTTAAAAAGCCTCTAAAAACACTGAGATTTGCCAGCCATCTACTTAAAAGTTCAGCAGAGTTTTCTTGATCAAATTTTGGTAGATTTGATCAAAAGAAAGTGAGACAGAAGAACATGGAATGACTATGTAAAAGATTAAACTAGGATAGCAACAATTTGACAAGCTAAAAAGGAATGCCAAGAAGAAAGATATAGTGCAATATCATTCCCAACCTTCAGAACAAAGACTGCACCATATGACAATGACAACAATGATGATGATACTTCCCTTTTCTGATTTGCTATCCTATTCATTTTGTTTGTTTGACTGAATTATTAATCATATCTTAAAATGTATTATTTTATATATGTATATTTTTTTGCATTTATATGCTTAAGTGTATTTTACCTTAAATTTCTCATATCTGTGGAAATGTGATTTTTTGTATAATTGTGATAAACATCCAAATATGGAAATCATACTATTCAAGATTTTAGGTGAACCGCAAATGTCCTGAGAGTAATATAGGCTAGTCAAAATTGTGATTATCATCTATTACCTCTTTTTCTTGCTATTAAAGAAAACAGTTTCTTACTTCATATGTAATCTACTGTTGTACTATAATATATATATATTATTTCATAAATACATTTTGTGCAGTTTCTCAAACTTTATTCTGTTATTTTGTTCATAAGTTATTTCATCTATAATTGTAAAGATATATATTTGAAAGGAATAGAATAAAACAATTTATATTTCATGTTATAATAAGATAGTAATGTGAGAAAATAAAATTCCAATTTTCATTTATAGACAGTAAATTTGCAAAAACATTTATCATTAGATGGAATGCCAGTATTATAAGCAATTGATTGATATCAACTTTTATACATTTGGTTAAATATTTTAGCTAACAAATTAAGATAGTCTATGCACCCAGACTTTATTTCTAGATGGTAGAACCTAATAATGAATAATATACAATTTTTACTATATACCCTTGGATATAAAAATTAGTATACCAAGAAATGCTACAAGGCTACAAGGCATGAGGTTCATGATTTAATATAGTTAATTAGTGTTGCTGTTCCTACAGATGACATAAAACTTTAAAAAGAGAAGCCTAAAATGTGTAGTTTTCAAATAATCTTGATGTGTTTTTTTACCCTCAGCATTTTTATTTGCAAAAACCATCACAGGCAGCACTGAATATTAGTTTTAGAATCTATATTTTTTATTATTTGTGATACAAAATACATTAGTCCCTATGTAAGTTTCCATCAAAAAATATTTCAAATAATATAAATATATACTTATATGATTAAAATCCATATAGTCTCTGATCTATTTTGGTACTTCTTTATAGTTTTTTTTCTATTTTATTTCCTATTATATGTATATTTGGCTATATTTGTGCTGTCAATAATTATTTTTCTTACATAAAATAAAAGATTTATAAGAATATATTTTTTATACCATAAAATTAAATTATTAACTCACCCTCATCTAATAGCGTATAGCATATGATTTTAAGTTATAGTCACAATGATTCTATAGATTAAATATTATGAATATGTTTTGTAAGTATATTTGCTAATTATCTTGTAAAATACATAAATAAATGTATCAGTTTTTTAATATTAAAGCAAGAATAAAACAATGTTTAAGTAAATAAAAAATGAACTTATATAAATTTTTTATGGTATTATATTATTGTTTTTAGCAGTTAGCTCTCTTATATTAACATAAACTTTAAAAATAATTTTATATCATCTTTTTTAGTATAAATGAAAAATAAAAGAGATTTTTCATGATTGATGCGATTATAATTTCGTCCTTTCTTATAAAGCATATAGAAGGCAATGTTGTGATTGCATTGGAGAATGGTAAAAATATAAATAGATAAAATTCGAGAACAGCGGTAAACTGTAATAAAATTCGCTGTGAATAAAGTTCTAATACAGAGGTAGAGTCAGGGTATAGTCAAAATCGCGGTGAACACAGAGTATCGGTTTTTCATTGGCGATCGATACAGCCTCGAAGATGGTAAGTTTGAGACGATCACGAAATGATGCCAACACTGTGAATCGTTCTCTGGCGTCGGTAGTGTCTGAAGCATTGCAAGTGAGGATGTGTTTACCAAAAGAGCTTGTTAGATTTCTATGGCAGTCACTGCGGTTACAATTAATCAGCCACTTGGGTAGATACTCCTTAATTCGAGTAGACAATTTTCGTGCAGTCATTCAGATATATCTGGCACCGCAGTTACACTTGAATTTATAGGAAATTTTGTCTTTGAGTGTGGGAGTCAAGATTGGCTAACCTGGGCTCCTGCCGTCCTGCGGCTGGAAAAACTCTGATAACGACCTTCCGAATTCGTTTGGAGATCCAAGACATGTGATGATCTCTTAGGAATGGGAACCGGAAGAGGATGGTTTTCTTTTCAGGACCTTCAGTTGGCACAGTTGTTGATCGAGGTTGGGTGTATTTGTCAATAAAATACTCCGGGTAGCCATTGCAAAGCAGAGTAGGTTTAATCCGTATTCAGGTTCTCTCAATGACTCCATTTGTGGAAAAGAGAGGAAAAGCATGATGGAATCACAACCATGTTGCTCGAAGGAAGTACAGCCTTCAACACTTTTATCCACAATAAAGCAACTGGAAAAGTCACTAAATGACTAAGCATTTAGGTTAAAATTTGTTACTAATATTAGATTGATACTGTATACATTCAACAAAGAAGTGCAACTCTAGTGGAGAAAGTCATGTTTCAGAAAAAAATGTTCCATAGATAATTCTTGCTTTATAACAGTATAGTCCAAAGTTATTCCGTAACATATCAACAAACCATGATAACTACTACATTGATCTTTATTATTGAACCCCTGCTAAATCTATGGTAATTGAGGTAATCAACCAAAAAACTAAGGTAAATATGTCAATTTATTCTGATTTTAATTATACATCAGATATCGCCAATACGCTTTATAGATGTATGAATAATTGGCAAGAAAAGCACAGTCTAAACAGGATAACTGTCCTGTTCAAAAAAAGTTTGATAACGTATCTGTAGACGTCTATTAAAAAAAGACAATTTATGTTGTGCAAATATCAGCCCCAGAAACAAATTGTCTAAATTTAGATTTGAAAACTTGTTCCCGGAAATTTTCAAAAACATGTTCATTTAGAAAATCAGTAAATTCACCCTACCAGATAACACCACTTCCACTAAGCATCCCTGAGAAATATCCTTTTCCGACTTGACCAATTGCAAGATGTTTGGAGAACTGCTGTCATGACGAAATAGAAGAAGCTTGTCTTGAAGGTTATAGATTTGCTGATCGGGAAACTAAAGGAATAAAGAAAATTAAAATAGATCTCCACAATTCCAAGTAATTCAAACAATATTAAGTGTGAGTAGGTAAATACAAAATATTAAGGAGAAAATTGCTATTCTTGGTAAGTTTTCTTATAATAAATATGAAGCATATACTACCTCAGAATGTAACCAAAGTAAAGGTGCAATTCAATTGCTGTCTTTATTTACATGGAAGAATTACAGTTTTTCATTTTAATATCTATAACATCTAATGATAATTAAGAATTTTCTCAGACACTTTATTTATTTTATGGTGTACATTGTACAAGCATCTACAAAAGGATATATATATATATGTGATTAAAAATATTAAAAATCTGCAAAACGATTTTAGATTGGCCAGCTGGCAGATTTGAATGTGAATGTAATTTATTTGAGATTGGCCATTTGACTACCACCATCTGTTCCTACAGTTAGTCTACTATTTGATAAACACCAAACTTATATAACATGTATTCTTTCTTTCTTTTTCCTCTCCACCACTTGCTCTCAGTGCTACATAGTTTTAGTCTATCAATGCTAGCTACTGTATGTAACATCACCATAAACACTAATTTACAATTTTATCAGCAATATAAGTATATTACTTATGAGCAGTATATAAAGTATACAGTATGAAATATTGGCAAAACTATATAATTACAAGTCATTTCATTTCCAAATAGCACGAAATATTTAAGTTTTTCTCACTTGATAGTTTAGGAGAAAATAGCAAATATATACTTAGATAGATATACACATAGACAAATAACTTTTGTACTTCTTTCAATGTCATCACATTTCCGAAAATGTTTTAATATATAAAAGTTTTATAGATATATTAAAATTTTAAAAAATGTTAATCAAAAATTTATGTTTTCATTTGTTAAATATAGCACGTTCCAAATTATGAAGATTAAAAATAATAATATAAAAATTAGAAATACTAGTTCTAAAAAAAGTAGCTAAATATTGCAAATTAGAAAAATAATTTAGGGTTTTATTTATAAAAATAGTTATATAAATTGTTATTTAATTTATAATATAATAATCTTTAATAAATATAAGATAATAAATCTAAGGTATTAATGGATATGTTTTTTTCTTTTATGAGTTGAATTTATTTTTATATATTCATTATAATGTTAAAAATGATATTTTTTTAATTTGATATCTATTGGTCAATTATACCTTTTACAAGTCAATTTCTTTCTCACGCATGCCTATTTCATTCTAGTGAATATCAAATTCATACTCATATAATTTTAATTTCCTTTTAATGAAAGTCGATTTCATACTATTGCAACTGAAAAATTTTCAATCAATTTCAATTAGTGTTTTATTATAAACTTCGAATTGTTGGGTATGTATAATATTTAAATACAAGGAACAAAATAACATATACATATTAATTGCACTGAAACAGGACTAATACATGACACAAAAGTTATTTTGAAAAACACCAGATGAATTATGTTATCTCAGTTAGATCATCACAATGCAATGCAGTTGTGTACTTTCGTTCCACGTGATTGGTGAAGCCCATTAGTTGCTGAGGCGTAATGTTTTGTGATGACTCTTGGGCAATTGTTTCTAATTTTTGCATTCTAAATTTGGATATTGTTAGTCCTTGTCCACTGTGTGTGTAGTTAATTATTTCTGGCATCTGTTGACACAATTTATCTTTAACAAGAGATTTAAAAGAACTCTATAACAACTTGATTAGATTTAGTAAGTATGATTATGGTGCAAGGTGCACAATTTTAACGTCCTCTTCTACTGTGACAATGGGCTCAACTTGAGAATGGGCAGGTGCATTGTCAATAATGAGTGTTGGTTGCAAAATTTCTTCATTGAAACATGTGTCAATCAATTGCCATATCCAAAGTTTACAACCATCTGCTGTGTATAAACTGCGCTTATGAGTAAACTGGGTTATTCTTATTAGTGTCATGGCTGCATGCAGTGAAGGTTGCAGCCTTTGTAGGAAGGCTGAAGTACTGTGGCAAGCCCCCCAATTCTAGAACAGCCATCTTTACGACGGCAATACAAATTAAAATTGCTTTCATCTAGCCAAATCAATGTTTAATTGGCTGCTCAATGTTGAAGCAAAGTTTCAACGTAGTCCAAACGAAACTGTTTGTTTTGGTCAGAATTCTCATTTACTACTTGAGGCCTTAGTTTTTTTACCATAAATAATCAACAATCTAACTAATTTTTTACCGTATTCACACACATACTTGAATTCTGATTTCTAGGTAAATCCTTTTAACCAGATTTGTTAAAGTTAATAACGTATCATTCTCAACCCAACTTACCAATGCATCCACTGTGATCCTGCTTCTTAGCAACAATTTATCTACCTTTTGGTTTCGGTTTAGATTCTCAGTTTTTGTTCCACTCAATAGCTGTCATTGTTTTGACTTTAAGCATATCCATAACACTATGCCAATCCTTCATAACTTTTTGAGTCCTAATAATTGTTTCATGGTCACTTTGGATATATTTTTGTAAGGCCCACGACACATATTAGTACGATTATATTTACCACGTGCCATATGATATATTAGACGAATATTCTATACTGATAAATATTAAGACAATGTAGCATATAAAATTGAAATTCATTAAATTGAAATTGATTTTTATAAGAATGAAATTCAGTTGCAATAGTATGAAATGGATTTTCATTAAAAATATATGAGTATGAATTTGATATTCACTAGAATGAAATATGTATGAATGTGAATGAAATTGACGTGTAAAAGGTATAGTTGCTTATATAATTGCTTCTAAAATATTAAAGTCAATTTCTATTTATAAATATTGATATAATTACTAACAATTATTTATATTAAAGATTAATTATAATAAATTCATAGTCAATATCTATTAGAAATAAATAATAAAGTAGTGTATAATAATTTTAAAATAACTCTATAAATTTATTTATATTTTCAAATTATTATTTATTAATATTATATTTAAATATAGCAATTATCCTAACTTTAATACTTATTTTTATTTTTGATATATTTTATTAAGGATTCACCTACCAATAAAATATTTCAGGAAGTTCATTAATTGCAAGAAACTTTTAATAATTTTGGATATATGGAAATATTAAAATATTTTCTTAGATTAATCTAGATTTACTAAAGATGAATCTTATATTAAAACGATAATAGATATAAGGAAAAAAATAATTATAGGTTAAACTTATTGTAATTTTTATATTTAAAATTATATTTGAATTGAAGTAAAAATTTGGTGCTATTTTAAAATATATAATATAATATTTTGTATTAGTATATATTTTTAATAAATATAATAATATAATGTTATATATATAAGGGAGATGCAAAACAATAGGAATATTTATTTTTAAATTATATTCTGACTCTGTCATTATTTATAAGACGTGGCTATTTTATCACAATTGTCCATCGATGGTGTAAAAGAATTGGAGGCTATTGCCAGTAGCAGATCTAGTGGGGGGGGGGCCCGCTCCCCTTACAAAAGTTGTGATGGTGCCCCCCTGTGTGATGGCGTCCCCTAAATTTGCATTTTCACAGGCTGCACCCCTGCCCTGGCCCTGGGCCTGGGGAAGGTCTTGCCCCACATGCTAAATTCCTAGATCCGCCACTGGCTATTGCACCATCGATGGAGAAAACGAATTGTAATTTACAATGGAAAATAAAATGTCACAAGAAATATAGAAAAATCAATACATTGACATTAGTCAATAGTCATTCTTACGAAACGGTCAACAAATGCACAGCTTGTATCTAGAATACTTGTAAATGTAATTTCCCCATCAATATAGACAGTTTCTCTGTGTGCTCCAACTTGCAAAGTAAATTCAAGGGACATTTCTGAATTTAAGCTTTATCGATTGTGCAGGAAACTTTCGATCAGCTGTAGAGCGTTAAATGCTAGAAACATTAGACTAGCCGCTGATTAAAAAGGTTAGTGCCACATTTAAATATTGAGTTATTGAAACAAATATATTGTAAAAAAACAGTACTGTAAAAACAGTTGTGATTTAGTGATTAGTATATGTGATATGTATTGATTTTTGAAACACATTTATTTCATTAGTATTACTATAGAGTGTGTTCACAATAGAATTGGCATTGTTTCTTTAAAACATGTCAGATACTTGAGTATTTTGATATGTTTTGGCGAACCTTTCTTTGACTTAGGAAATTTCTTTTCCGTCTTGACTTTGTTGTTATAAAAACACATGGTTATACATTTTTTGTTTCCCCTGTTAGTTTCTGTTTGTTTGAGTTTCAGTGTGAAGGAAACCTTTTCATCAAATAAATCTTTTATGGAAAATGAAAACGGCGTTCCTGACCACAAGGAATAGAACTTTTATACGCTCCTATGGTACCACCCGCATGAGGTGGAGCTGCAGACGAGGCCGGGGAACGCGACTTAACAATCGCCTTCACCCGACCACGCCTCAACGGATACCCACAAAACCCCCTACACTCCCCCCAAGGCTCCCTGCTCACACTCAACACAGTACAACAGCACACACACACAACATATTTTGAATAGTGGACGCCATTCGTCAGCGTGGTTGTCCGCCGCTCTGGCCAAAGCAGGAGACATTCA
>JAUYWV010137668.1:0-10752 GCA_032274565.1 Nematoplana nigrocapitula
GTAGTTATGTTATTCAATTTTTTTCTTTCTTGTATTGTGTTCCGATCGCGCCTGATTTTTGTCGGTTATAAATTCTGCATATTATATATATATATATATATATTGGTGACCAGCTAGAACTGCCCTTAGGTAGCCTCTGGTCTACCATTTGTAATTTTATAATTACAATAAAATCAATTATTATTATTATTATTATTAATATTTGACTGAATGTGTCAGGGGCAACACGACAAGCAATTTGCGGATGAACGGCAATTCATGTTATCCGTTCTGATTGTAACAGCTTGGAAACGTACAGTTAAACGAAATAGTTTTTCTTTTTCAAATGCTTGTGGGTAATATTTCGTAAATAGCTTCCTAGAGGCTGACGTTTTGTTATTGCTTTATCGCGCTCAGGTCGTTGCATTTGACCCTGTTTTCAAAAGTTCCAGAAACGCAAGTGTTTTCCTATTCTTTGTACACATTAATGTATTGTAGCATGTTTTTTAGAGTTCATGTTTTTGTGTACGTTTTTTTTATTTGTACAGTATTAATTATTGTTTTGCATTGATAACATTTTTATTTATTAAATTATCTTTTAGTGTCGTATTACTCTCTTACTACTTAAAGTAATGATAGTAGAACTTTGAATCGTCTAGGCCACTTCGGTGTACAGTTAAAAGTGGTGAATGACAAAATAACGTGCTTGCATCTACAAGAGCGGCGGATGCAGGAATTTTGAAAGGGTGTCCAAAAAAATTATGTTGATGCGACAAAATGAATATCATTAAATGTCTGGCGAAAAATATCAAAATAAAACTACATGATATATTGCAGTATATATGCTTTATTTGTACTTTGTATATTTCTTACTACCAAATAAAGATTTGAAATGTGTATATGGTATGTGCGATATGTGGTGTAAATAAATGATGAACCCAGACAGTGAATATCAATAATTCCTTATCCGAAAGAATATCGACAAATTGCATTCGTCTACTATTATTTTGTACAAAGGTAGCAGCTATTACCTTGGCAACATCTATTGGTATTGCGTAATGCGCGTTCATCAAAGCAAGTCCATTAATTGTCATCGTGCTTTTCAGCCATGTCTTCAGACGACTAAGAGAACTGCAACTGCGTTCATGCTCACAACTGATGTGATGCAGACAAGACGAAGAGCACGTCGAATATTTGGGGGGAAACTGCTCGTCAGCAAATGACTGTTTAGCGAGGACTGGAAGGTATATCAGCGCCTTCCCAGATCCTCCACTTCCTTTCCCACATCTGGAGTTCCATTTCTAAGGATCGCGGTTCTGGAAGATCGTTGCCATAAGAAGTGGTGAGCTGATCAGTTAAGAGAATGGAAGGCACAAGAACGTACATCGCTTGAATAGCACTCTGTTGAGTTGGAGGGAATCAACCGTTTAATTCTTGGTCAAGATGATCGAACAATGGGATTGTAACGTTGCGCTGGTAATAATGTGTAACCGAAGTAGCAGGTAGGGGCGTCGTTTCTTAAAGTCTGTCTGTTAGATCTTCTGGGGGCTTCGACTGTGCTAACTCAAGTCCTCGTGCAATGTTGGCGGTTTCCTTATATTAGCATTTGTCATGGAAGATTCCACATCTCGCCTCATCCCAGAAACCATTTCTTTGACATGGCGAATATGTCCGTACACGTTGACAAAGGCGAGAGATCTACCTTGTAGTTTTCTGCAGATTTCCTTTGTAACAGCCAAGACCTTACTCGTTGTGTCTACTGAAAACACAAAGTCAAATTCTGTGTAATTGACAGACAAAAGCTGCGAGCAGCACTAAGCTGATAGATTCTTTGTTCCAATGATTAGTTGCGGTCATATCTTCCAAAGTCTCGATGATCGTAGGAAGAAGATCAATGGAAGACTTCCATTGCATTATATTTATCGTTCAATCCACCGAGATGGTGTTCGGTGTATACAGAAATGATTCGAGAAGACTTTGGCGTTTTGGGGAATGATTAAAAAACGGCTGACTTAATCAATGACACACGTCATGTTGGACACCGGCAGGACCTTACGGGCTTTCATGCTACACAATAAGTTCGATCAGCTGCGGTGTGACGAGTTGCAACGTGAATATACTGTATACCGCCTTTGATTGCGTCTCATAATTGATGAGTGTGGATGCATGTACCTTGTATGTTATACCCGACATATTCCCTGCTCCGTCATAAGATGGTCCACGGAGATGTTCGCGACATCAGCACAGTGACCCAACCTGGGGCCTGTTTCATAAAACTTAGGAGTTAGTAGCTCGTAAATCTAGGAGTTATACTAGCAACTAAATAGCTGTTCTCTGAAAGTCTGTTTCGTAAAACACTGCTAAATAGGAGCTCTTAAAATGAATTGATTCTAATGCAGGGAGCTAAATTTAGTTAACCAATGAGAATGGTTCTCTAGCCAAGTAAAATAGCGGCAATCTGCATCACACTACATGATCGTGCACACAGACGAGGAGGCCAGAGTGATTTACCTACAAAAGAGTGGGCGCTCGCACGAACAATGGCCATTGTTGGTCTGTGCCAGAGACAACCCACAAAACCACAAAGCTCTCTGGTCGAAGCGGCGGTAAGGGTAGAGAAAATATTGCCAGCTTTTGGGCCTGTTTGCTCACTTGCCCACACATTTAGGAAGAGGTTGAGGTACTTAAAATTAGCCGTGAAATATACTGGTAAATCTAGCTGCTCTTAATGTATATGAAACAGACCTTTACTTGTAATTTACGAGCTCTTAAAGCCATCGATTAAAACGACGTCACCGACTAAAACTGTTATCTTATTGGTTCATTTTTGGGAAATTCCGTGGGGTTTACTGCTAGATTTAGCTGCTCGTAAATTCAGCCGCTCTTACATTTATCTGCTAGTAAATTTAAGAGCTGTTACAGAAGTTTTATGAAACAGAGTTTATTTAAGAGCAGCTAAATAGCCGCTCTTAAAGTTTTATGAAACAGGCCCCTGGTCTCTCGATTACCAATAGATGGCTTAGAATCATTCTCTTTCCCGAGGCTATGTAAGGATTTTTTCGTCTTCTGCGAGTTGTTTGATTAGTCATTGAATACAACACACAAGTAATATTACGTAACTTCCGAGTTTTAAGGATTAAAAATATAAACGATTGGCAAAACATTTCAATGATAATGTCAAAAATATTCCTTAGAATCCAATCTAGTGAAAACTAGTAAAACCCGCCAGTTGTTCGTTCCGCTTTCCTTCGAGAGATCTCAATGCAGAGTCCGAATCTGTAGGTAGTGTCCTGATCTCCAGGACATTGGAAACGGTACACCACCCGAGCCGTCAGATCATGAGGGGTAATTGGGTCCTTGCAAGTGAAATATTACCCAACTTTCACAGTTGAAAAGGCCATCTGGATCTCCACACCAAGTACACCGAGTACTGGAACAGTGTGCTATCCAGATTAAGGAGGTGAAACCAAACATGAACACGGCGTTGACGAATAGTGGTGCCTCATATTTTTAAAAGTTTTTCCTTAAGTTAATTTTTTGTGGACGTATAAGCATGTCTTATAATTCTCTGTCTTGTATGTGTTTAAATTATATATTTTTTCAATTCTATATGTACTTTGTCCCTCCACTTTTAAATAACTTGTCACGTTTTGTTGTGCCTGAACAATTTGTAAATATTCTGTTGATGATGCTTATATTGTATAAGCGAAACATGTCCAGATTAATTGTTGATAAACCTATTTGTGCTCCTGTTTCTCTTTAAACTTAGTAAGTAAATCTTCGTTTTTATAACTCAGCTTAATCTGAAAAATCTGTTCGACGCAATTATCTATTTTTCAGTTCTGCTTTTTCATTGATTCCTAACTGCGCAAAATCTTTTATTATCCCTTATTCCATAAAGCTTTCTGCACTCTATGACATGAGTCTGAGACGTATAAACGGTGAGTAGGAAAGACATACCTATCAACTTATTAGAACGAAAGGTAGTTTTAATTTTTTGGATTTGACTTTTGAAGTACATACTAATGCAGACCTGTATCCTTGTGTATCTCATTCTATCTGACGATGCCACCACATCAAGTGGTGAACCCGGTTCCGACTAATAAACTCCTAACTATTCAACTTTATTCATTTTACGATAAGTACAATTATTTCAAAAGGTGTAAAAATGCTGTACAAAGAGCTATTATATAATTATAAGCTTCCTTACGAGAGCTCATCGGATAGTTATCTTCTCTGAAGACTGGATGAGGAAGCCCGGTTTGCCATTTGCTATTGACAACTCCTCCATCCTGGTGGAGATAGGAGATGGACGACGAGTTACCGCTGGAGGACGTCAACATTGCAAGAAAATTTGATTGAAGGTTGTTTTCGTCTGGACAAGTCTCGTACGGTGTCAAACTGACGTCTACAAATAGAGGTGAATTTATGTTGGGCTTTAGGCAGAGACCAAAGATTTTGTATTACGTATACTACAGTACTGTACAGTAGAAATCGTTCATTTAAAGATAAAGGATTTCCGTGTAATTTGATTGATTGCCCTTTCGGCCAATCAGATGCCACGATTTTCTGTTTTAAAAATAGCAGTATAGAATTTGGTAGGCATACAGGTTAGTGATTATTTTTCCAACACATTCTCGTTTCATTTTGTCTGTCTGTACTGTTTATAGCAGTCAGTTCCCATTTTGAAAAACATAAACCAAAATAAACATTAGCCATTCTGCAATTTTTTTGCCTACCGAAATTACAAGTTTTGGTGTGCGTGTCTACTCTATTTGATGTATTTATACTTCTTTGACAGAGGCAGACGAAATTGTTGTTACTAAAAATATTTTAATCGGCGATTGTGCCAAGTTTCTTCTCAATAGAAGATGTCTGTCGTCAAGTAGAATGCTTGGTTCAAGGACTACCAGAATATCAGGACGGTGTTTGTCTGAAGCAGTGAGGTTTGAACTGAGAGGCCGGAATTTACGTTTAAAGAATGGTGAAAAAGTGATCTTACATTACAGAAATATTAGTGTTATTTCAATGAAACAGCATTACTATCAAAGAGTTTGAGTAAAATATATACATTCCACAAAAATTTCTAACTTTGATTCCTCAAAAGTGGCCTTCAAAATGGTCCGTTTTGGAGGTCAGGGATGGACAGTTTGAATTCTATTTGACACCATTCGATTCCTTTCAAAATTCTGATTAAGTAAAATAATAAACGTTTATTTCTATCGTCTAACTATTTCTATTGTGGGTAAATAATCAGCCTCTTGGCTAAAATGCCACTAAAAGAATAGTTGACCGTCCTCATATTCTACAGTAGTAGTCCTTGGCTTGGTTCTGAAAGTCTTCCCTTAATTCACGTGCATTTAAGTTAGGTGAATACTTGGATTACGCATGCATGGTTTACGATGTTGGGCTCGTCGTTATGTGCTGGAGCGTTGTCGCAAAGAACTGTAAAAGTTCAAATAAGTCAAACAGGAAATCGCAGAAAATCGTTGCATGGTTATTCCACCTTCAAGCACTGTGAAATGAATAAGAATTTGAGGGCTCACTGCCAACTGTAAAGTAAGGTTTGAGCGTCTTTGGCCTTCACCAATTCGAACTGTTCTTTCTCCCTTTCTTGAGTGACCTTTGGTGCGAGCTGTCCAGATGTTTACTCGAATTCATCCAAGTAAATTTTATGGACAGACAGCCCATCTGCCATAAGGCCCTCAGCGAAATTTCAACTCTATCGCTTCGCCTCCCTCGTACTCCATTGCACTGGAAGGGATCGCTCTATTTTCATGGTGTACACAGCTCCCTCAACATTCTTGCTTAGAGCCGGAATCGTAACATGAGGTTTCGGAGGCATTTCAATCCGTAGTCGCTCATTTATCACTTATGTAGATTTACTTTCAATCATACATATCAGGAAATCCATCATTTCATCCTCAACTTTCCTATGCTTGTTACCGCCTCGTTCTTCCTTCACAATGGAGTCATCTCTTTTGAAATTCAGTATCATGTTCCTTGCAGTCTAGTGCTTGATATCTAAAGCTTCAGCTACAAACATCCAATCGCGTCCTTCCCTGAATGCAATGACCAGGCGTTGGCGATCAACATTGGGAATTTTTGCCAATACACCATGCAGCATTCTCATCAACTCAAAAGCCCGGTTCACAATGCGCTGTAAACACATGCCTGTGCAACCTAAATCACACACATATGTGCTTGTGTTTACAAGTGTATTTACATGTGTGTGAATTTGTTTCTAAAAATAGCACCAATATGCCAAAGGCCTGTGTAAAAAGGAGAGTTCAATTTTACCCAACTCGCTCTGTGTACACAGGGTGCTTATTTGTTTCGATTGGTTGCCGTCGCGCTAGAATCCTCATTTATTTCTGGATGGAGAAGCCACTCAACTGCTGTAGCTTCAATGACAGTTTGATGTCTTGACCATTCTGAAGCAGAACACACGCTTGTGTACACAGATCATTGTGAACCGGTTGATATATACGTCTGTAAAAATTACACAGATGTGTACACAGACCTAAAACACAGACCCGTGTTTACAGAGCATTGTGAACCGGGCTTAAGAAGTTACATATATCTAATAGCAAAACAGTCAACAACCATAACAATGTCTTGTGTTACAAAGCATCAATTACTATTGGAGTATCTCAAGGATAAATTTTGGGTCCATTGCATTTTCTTATATACAGTATATAAATAACTTAACTGAAATATCTGATATTAACAAAATGATCCTTATTGCCGATGACACAACAGCAACTACCTATAGGACTGAGTTAGAGACTGTTGCTCAAAACAGTTTAAATGGCATATAAAGTTGACTAGAAATAAATAAATTAAGTAAATAGATTTTTCTGCTTTTACGAAAGACATTAAAAAAACTGTTGTTGTATTTACATTATTGTGGAATAACGTTAAAATGGATTACTTATGCACATGCTTTCACGTGCCTACCAAATGCCCCGCCTTGTCTGATAATATTAGATTAACTTTCTAATACAATGATAGAACACATTGCCGTTTCATTTTCAACAGCTCTTCGGGATTTTGCAAAAGTTAACCGAAAATGAATATTAGCACATTGGGAGGTTTGCCTACCAAACATACAGAAATTACATATTTTGGCGCGCGTGTCTACTCTAGTGATGTATTCAAACCTCTTTGATTCAATCTCAGAACTAAGAATAAAAATAAAATAAATACTGATTTTCAATAAACGGCAGGCATTCAAAACAGGAGGATGTTCGCGCACCTTCCCTTGGCGACGGCCGTGTTGTTACTCGTAGCAAAACAGGTATTTTTATGAAATTTACAAAATAAGAAAAATGGATTACTCACTCTCAAACTGAACGCCTTAATATTGAGAGTTGACTTGGCCAGCATTTCTTTGATCATGTCCACAGTGCATTCACTAACAATGCCTTTGAGCATCCAGGCAGATATATTGTTGCACCAGTTGGAAGGATAAAGAAAACGGCCCAAAATGCGATGGAGATCGACAGGGAGCGGTTGCCGCGAATGGTATTGGAGCATGCGACTTGCCATTTGGCTCTGTGATCACGCATAAACAAAAAAAGGGGAGATAAGTAGAGGGGTCAGTCTTACAAACACTCAGGCAAGAATGGAACAGGTGTAGTTTTGCATTACTGTTTTCTTCTGCTCGATATCGGCCACGCTGCCACGCATACGTATTATCTTGTCCGTCTCCAGCATACTAGAGTTCCACAATGAGTTCGCACTCAGGCCCAAAGGACCATCTGAAAGTAAGGAGTGGTAGATATTCGCAAAACAGATTGCAAAATTTACGTGTTTGAAAAAATATTCCAGTGGCGTCGAAGAAAGTGGTATTTAATTTTTTTATTTTTTTATTTAAAGTTCGACAGTAAGCAACATACTGTATATACTTATCTATGCGGCACCAGACACACACGTCAGCTTTTCAGAAGTAATCTTTGTGATGGCACGATCACTGAGAGACAAGACTTTTCGTGTAATGTTGCAGTAGCATATCTACCATCGTTCCGTAGATTTTCTTTGTAGATCTCTTCTTTAATGTATGTACTGACAAGTGAGACACAACCTTCCACCGGGTTCAACGCTGCACTGTATGACCCATTCAGTATACAAGCACAGTTTTTCTATGAATTTGTACACAATCCATGTAGAGAGCAGAACTTTCTCCACGTAGTTTGTAGCTCAACTGTCATGAATTGTTGATCACTGCATGGTATTCAGATCTGGCTGAGATTCGCCACAACTGCCTATCGTTCACACAACCAAAAGATTTTGCATAATCAATGAACAAAAAATGACCTGTTTTTGTTTCTTCTGTTGTGCCCTTTCTGTAAATCGTCGGATATTGGCAATGTGACCTCTGGTTCCTCTGCCCTTTCAGAATCCTGCCTGTGTATTTGGTAGCTTCGAGGTGTTCGTTTAGCATTTCCACGATGGTGTATAGCAGTATCTTACTAGCGCGATATATCAGTGCTATTGTTCTGTTACTTTTACAGTCCCTGCTGTCGCCTGGGCCCAGTTCCTTGGCTAGTGCTTAGTCTTCCAGATCTTGTTGCACAGTATAATATCGTCAGCCTTACATGCATCCACTCAAGATTGCTTGATCAGTTCTGTGGAGATTTCGTCGAAATTTGCCGACTTTCCTTTTCTTACGCCACCTCTACTTCCCTTAGGATGTCAGGTTCATTTGGATTACGGACCAGCACTTCTTCGTTGTGAAAATGAGACCAAGATGAAAAAACGTGTGAAATACGAAAGAAAAATTAACAAGACCACTCACCAGTACCCCATCCGGTCTCGACGACCCATTTCAATTTGAGAATTCGTGTAATTGAGAAGATCCACCGGTTCAGACGGGAAAAGTCGTCGGCACATTCCGCGTGGGTTCGATATCCGATATATGCGTAGCTAAAGATAAGCACATAAAGGAAATATACTTTCCACGCAACGGCAAGAGTATTGATTCAGCCTTGTCGAAATTCAAAGACAAATTAAACGTACCATTTACTTTTTCTTTTTTACAAAACAAATGGAAGGCTTACAAAACTATTTTTTAATTTAGGCTTCTGGCAATGTCGAGGTAAAAGAAGCTGGTAGGGCATTAATATTAAACAGTATTAAGGACCTTTATAACAAGTAATTTTCTACTCACGGCAAATTCAAATTACCTTGAGAGAATGAATTATTGATTTGCGAAATCATTGTGTTAATCTATGATTTTAGTACCACTACATATTTATCTATTAGTGACCTCTTGATGCAGTTATATCTCGCTGAATTAAAAAACCTGATTCACAATATGGTGAAAAGCCTTGTTTTACCCCTTGGTCGAAAGTTGCGAAAATAGCTATTATAAATTAGACCTGTTATTTAGGTAGTCAATTTATTTTTATTTGAAAACATACTATTAAATTTGAATGGTTAATGGTAATAATCTTTTTATTGATAAAATTGATTGCGTTGAACCGAGGTAGTATTGCTAAAACCTTTAGACCCTCATTAAATAAACTCTTCTTCAAATTTGAAAAAATATCTTCCCGTGGTGTTTTTGTTTTAGTTGTTTAAATTTAGTTTTCAAGTAAATGAATTCAGTTTACAAATATCAGCTGTTTAATAGCAATGAACATTTTTATTAAATAATAATGTGGTTTTCATAATTTATTTAATTTTCTTGGTGTGTATAATGTAGTTGCCTGAAAGATGTCTCACTATATAGAAATTTGTCAAATGGGTCACAGTCATTTTGGACCTTACTTTTCATATTTCGTTTACGAAACATTTTGTTGCCATCCTTATTTCAGTTTCCTAATTCATTCAGTGTGAACTAAACTACAATTGTTGATATAGTGTTGAGATATTTTTCATTTTTCCCAGACCTGATGGCATTTGGGTGAAGCTGAAAAACGGCCAGGGTCCTTATTTCATTCTCAGACAAGACCTGAGTCCCAACAAGAAGGTCAGTGATCTGTCAGTCTGCAATGTATATCTATTTAGGAATATTACAGCTGTGCTTCTCAAATTTTCGAATTAAAACAGTATAAGTAAGACAGACGAAATTCGAATTCGAACTGCTTTTAATTTTGTATTTAGTGCAGACATTTTCTACGACACTTGTAATTCTAACAGCATAGTACAAGACCTAATATGTGACGGTGTCACATGTTGATCCCAGTGATCAACTCGACCGAACAGTACTTGGAATCATTTGAAAGACAATTATGTTTTATGAAACATCCACACATATAAATCATCACAATCGAGTAGCAAATCAAAGTCTGGAAAGGAAGGAATACAGTTCATCGTTGAAGTATAGGCCAAAGAAAATTTCTGTAGATGTAGCGCGTGTCCAATATATATCAATCATACGGTATATTCCTAATGGAAGGTGTTTCAGGTTTTACACTATATCTTATATGGCATATCTTACTATTAATCTCATTCTAAATTTTAAAATCTGGGCTTGCGCGGAGTATATAGCACTATTTAGTATTTGACGAAAGCTATTCGACGAAAACTCAAGAAACGACATTACATGTAGTCATCTGGCTAAAAATACACATTATAGAGTGAAAAACTGCGGCGTAGGTACACCAGTTGACTTTCTACCCAAATACACATACAAATAAACTACGAAGTGCGCACAGGTGTTATGTATCGAATTATAAAGAAGCACAAGTAGTTAGTCAACTACATACATGCGTATTCATTCTGGCACCGGCACAGACAGTCATCGCAGTTATTTATTCAGTATTT
>JAUYWV010137679.1:0-10752 GCA_032274565.1 Nematoplana nigrocapitula
TTCTCTTTTTTCTCTCCACTCTCTCTTCTCCTCGCTTCTCTCTGCTCTCTTTCTCTCTCTCTCTCTTCACTTCTATATGCTATATCTCTCTCTTCACTTCTCTCTGCTATATCTTCTCTTCACCACTCTCTTTTCTCCTCGCTTCTCTGTTTTTCTCTTCCCTCCACTCTCTCTTCACCTCGCTTCTCTCTTCTCTCCTCACTTCTCTGTGCTATCTCTCTCTTCCCCACTCTCTTTTCTCCTCGCTTCTCTCTCTTCTCTTCTCCTCGCGTCTCTCTCCTCTCCTCTCTGTCGCCTCCCTCATACACCTCATGCACTCATTCAGTATTCTTTCGTCTCTTGACTCTCTATCTCTTTTTCTTATCACTCTGCCTCTCCTGTCACTTCCACACACACATACACACACCCCTCACCTATGTTTCCTCTCTCTCGCTTGTAAATCTCCCATACAGAAGTCTGTTGTTGACAGAAAGAATTAGACACGGTAGACAAATCTCCGCATAATCCATAATACATGTGACATATTAAGCGACTTTTCAGTCGCCTATATAGTGAGCGTCTGACAAAACTTCCAAAACTGCAACTCTATAGTAAATAGTTCATGCGCGTTTGGTTAAACTGTTTTTTCTTCTCACTAAACTATTGTGCATGCGTGCGTGTAGTACGAGGCCGCACAGTAGAGGGGCAACAGGGGAAGAAAGCTTCCTCTCAACTACAGCACACTATAACGCGTGTCTGCACAGGGCAAAAGAAGAAAGAGGCATTCCACAAATACCACAACAAACTATATAGAGTATACGCAGAGCTCGAGCGAGTCTATTCTGAGAACTCAAATGAAGAGTGGAAGGAGCGGAGTACTTGCCATCTGTTGTAGAGATAATACCTACTTACCGTACTCAACTTCACTGCGTGCTGACAGTACAGATAAGAAGAGAGGTCACAATTAAAACACCCTAGACTAACATGACCACTGAAAGAGGCAAATCTTCGCACAAACTTCTCAGATTTCCTCGAGCGTGGACTGCGGCAGTGCAGGATCAAATTTAGGGAAGTTCCACTCAAAATCCTCAAATTGCCAACACCAACTTTCCTAGAGGGCAAAAACGTCATTTTTCCTGATCGTTCCGTTGTATAAAAATTTCCGTGCTCAATTTTCTCCTGGAATTACAGCAGTTCGTGACAAAATGGAAATGCCTTTTACTTCCTGCATGAAATCAGAGGATTTGTTGAAACTGCACGATATGTTTAGAAAACCAGTTACCCGACAACAAATGAAAAACGCAAACTACACGTATTTAACCCTCCTACACTAACGGCGTTTAGGCTCAGGTATAAATAATAAAATAAAACGATATTTTTGAGTTCATAAACATTTATTTATGCAAAGCAATAAAATTAGGGTTGAACTGTGCAAAATAAGTTGAGAAAAAGGTAAAAGCAGATGTGATGAATCACACATGACTCGTTTGGCACAATGGTGCATGAATCACACATGACTCGTTTGGTACAATGGTGCATGAATCACACCTGACTCGTTTGACACAATGGTGTATGAATCACACATGACTCGTTTGGTACAATGGTGCATGAATCACACATGACTCGTTTGGCACAATGGTGCATGAATCACGCATGACTCGTTTGGTACAATGGTGCATGAATCACACATGACTCGTTTGGCACAATGGTGCATGAATCACACATGACTCGTTTGGCACTATGGGTTTTACTCTCGAATTTCTGACATTGAAAACATTTGACCTTTCGCATAGGTGGCATCGTCCTTTGGCAGTTACACATCCTGCCCTTGCCTCGGCTGCTTCCGGTTCAGCTGCAGGTACTTGTACGCCACACGCCTGAATCGCCAGTTTCACTAATAACTTATGGCGCGGTTTCTAGGCTCGGTGCTCAATCAGTATCTTTATGAGACTTGTAGACAGTTCCGTCAGGAAAAGTCTCTTAGAATTTTATAAGAATCTTAATAACCCATCGTTAAAAAAGCTTTCACGTTTTATAATTCCGACCTCTCAAATTTATTAGTAGTAAGATAAAACCATAGTATATTTTTTAAATATCGCATGTTTTTACCTGGTTTAAAATATTTTTGTCAGTGGCCACGCAAGTGCATTCTTATTGCGAGCCGTTTCCGCCTTAGGCGCTCGATCAATGTTGGTGGTAAGCTGTGCCCGCCTAGGCACTCGTGCTAATTCGGTTATGCGTCTACTATATAGGCGCGCGCGGCAGCCGGCGCGCTTGCTCTTACACTGTTGTTAATGTCAGAATAAAGTTTGGTTGTATTACTCTGTGTTCTACACTTAACAGATCACGAAAAATATAGTTATAGATTGTAGTGATTTTAAAATTTGTCGCGTGGTTGAAGCCGCTTGCCTTCATTAAAAAATTGTCCGAACGTGTTGGATACCGTTTTTTCCCTATTTGAATTCGAACATCGCTTATCGCTTGCTCAGATCGATTCCTGTCCGGCAGCGTGATTCAATGGAGTAATCCTTGATTGATTTTCATCTGTACAAGTACAGAATATAAACTCCGTTTTTAATTCTTCTGTATACAAGATTATGCGTCTAGGTGGAGCCGAACGCTGGTACAATATACCTTCATTATAATCTTCAATCGTGGTTGTTTTGGATCGATTTAAACCAAGTAACATAGCGCAATATTACACAGAGCACCGTTTATATACAGTACAATGCACTGTACATATATTAAAATGAGATAAAAACGAATTCTAAAAATCATCCTGGCAAGAAAATTAAGAACATCTACTAATGAAATATTCTCTATATTGCAAACCTTAATATTTGACACAACGAACTGGCCATAAGGACTCCAACTATTCTAAACTTTGAACTGTAATTACCTATCTCTCACTGTCACTATACACAGCCTGATATCTGTCTCCATATTACATTTTACCTGATCATGACTCTCCTGTAACTAGTCGAAACGTCGTAATAAAAGCACCAATAATTTGGATGCAGCAGATCGAAAACGTAAACAGTTGGCTTCGCTTATCGTTATTAACTGTGTTTTGTGTCACCTAATTCGAATTTAAACAAGCCAGAAAAATCCGCGAACCCTTTAAATAATGCAAATGTAGTTCGAGAACCACCACACCAAACCGCGATCTGCCTCTACTTACGTCCTTCCGCCATATTTGATGAAGTGACACACGGAGCCGGCAGTCGAGTTCTCCTGGAAAGTGAACAGAAATCGAAAGAGGATATTTATACTACTAATCTAGTAGTATACCATATATGACTTTAAAATTATTTTCAGAAATGGCATGTACGACAAAAAATATCCACCAGTAGACCGGTTTCGGGGTTATTGCCCCTCATCAGTACTGGGTCGGATTCGAACCCGTACCCGCAGGTTGTGCCGTATATTATGGCTTACAGTTGTAAAAGACACCGTACGTCGCAACCACTGACCACCGTCATATTGCATTTCCCATTATTGATTTATTGATCGATGTGTTGGTAACAAATCATACGCGAAATCTCCACATTTCCAGTATACTAATTCGTATAAATTTTGCCACATTTACACACAACTTAATCATAAAACATACTGCAGAATTCCATAAACAAACGATCATTAATAACGACGAAGATACAAAGCATCATCCTTATGGTCTGAACAGTAATGAAAACAGTAGCGCAGTTCCTCTTATTTCTCCCTTCAGTTCTCTAAGTTCGTTTTTTTAACTGACAGTTTTCCCGTTGTGTGTCGAACGACCTCCTGCCTGACACCCACGTCCTCAACGGCTTCCACGAAAACAGAAACTTGAAGAGAATCAATCCTCCGTGTGCCTTAATGCCTTCTGTTTTCCTTTTTAGTTTACCTTGCGCTGTGATTTTCGCCCTTATTATTTCATCTTTTATTTTAATGTTCTTTTTATATTTTGTCTAAAAACAATGCTTTCATTTAATTCCTGTCACATTTTTCTATTTTATCTGTACAGTGCATATATTTCGATAATTTTACAGCTATCAATGATTTTATTGATTCTCCTACTACTTTTAAGCATGCAGACTCCTCCTTGTCTTCACAGTATTTCTAACTGATCCGAGTTTGTGTAAAGCGGTCACTGATTTTCCCCCTAAAAAAACATTGATTTTATCTCTGATATTTAATCAATTGTCTCAGTCTGACAAAGTGTGTTTATTAGGAATATTGCACCAATAAACAAAATCTCATTTATAGTTCGTTACTTTGATCTGTCTGGGTGGTGTGCGTGGCTATTTCTGACAGCTACATATATGCGCTCAATTCCAGTCAGGAACTAGAACAGGAGTAATGGATTGCTCAACACGCTCTTCGCGTCCAGTATCGGGAATATGTCAATCCTTCTATATTTGTCCATCTCGTGAAGTTCAAGAGAACATGCTCTGGGGGGTCTTCTTCTTCGTTGCAATTCTGGCAATCGGGGGTCCCCGTGTTCTATATATATATAGGTAGATTGCAGAGGTACTTTCCAAGTATGGGACTCTTTCCCACTCGTAGTTGATGGATTATGGTGGCTTCCATGCGGTTGAGTTGGTCCGTGTTTGGAGGGAATGAGCCGCCCACTTACTGGAACCATTTGGAGTGGTCATATTTCGTGCTAATCGTGTGTAATCCAACGTTTTGCTTCGTCATCTGCCCCCTCGTTTCCCTGCGGGACGGTATCCATCTTTCATTCCTCGTCTACCTCCAGGTCTTGGCATAAATTTAGGATACCATTCTGCTGCTGGCACTTCAGGGGCATTGTCTCTGGGTAACAGCGATGCTTTCCTTGCCACCGGAGAAATCTCAGACAAAGCTGTGCCACCAGACACCAGTGGCACCAGGAGGGTGGGAGGGAGACACGAAGATATTCCTATTTCCTCCTCCCACTACCCAACCCCCATATCCTCCTCTCTTATCCGAGAAGGACCCACTTCATGTGGGGAAGCAGCAACAATCGATAACTGTGCGCATGCGTGTGTTACCAAGAGGAGAGACCCTTTGTTCATTATTTGAAAAGATTGCCACACTCATGTCTAGGGCAAAGAAGAAAGTCAATCTATTGTTCTGCGTCTGACTGCGAAGGACACTTTCGCTCTTATCTGTCAAATTTTCCTTAAAAAAATTCATTCTTATGTCAACATGGAAGTGGAGTCAATGTCGTGCAGAAGCCCACACCGCGTAACACATCCAACTTGAAAATAGGCCGGATAAAGGACAAAAACAAATTGAAGTTTCTACAAGACATTGTAAAAAGATTATTTGAACAAAACAGTTCGCGACTCAAATTATAAAAAAACAAATCCTGAAAACTATCTATACATTTCGTCTGCTTTTTAGTGGAGACAAAACAAATAGAAAAGCAAAAAAACTAAATAAAATATGTGTCCAAGAATACAAAGATTCCTTTCTTTCCAATCTACATTCCCCTCAACAGATCCCTCTCCTTGCAATCTACTGTCTCTTCAACAGACCCCTCTCTTTCCAATCTACCCTCCCTTCAACAGATTCATCTCTTTCCAATCCACCTTCCCTTCAACAGATTCCTCTCTTTCGAATCTACCTTCCCTTCAACAGATTCATCTCTTTCCAATCTACCTTCCCTTCAACAGATTCCTCTCTTTCCAATCTACCTTCCCTTCAACAGATTCATCTCTTTCAAATCTACCTTCCCTTCAACAGATTCATCTCTTTCCAATCTACCTTCCCTTCAACAGATTCATCTCTTTCCAATCTACCTTCCATTCAACAGATTCCTATCTTTCCAATCTACATTCCCTTCAACAGATTCCTCTCTTGCAAATCTACCGTCCATTCAACAGATCCCTCTTTCCAATCCACCTTCCCTTCAACAGATTCATCTCTTTCAAATCTACCTTCCCTTCAACAGATTCATCTCTTTCCAATCTACCGTCTCTTCAACAGACCCCCTCTCTTTCCAATCTACCATCCCTTCAACAGATTCATCTCTTTTCAATCTACCGTCCCTTCAACAGATCCCTCTTTCCAATCTACCTTCTCTTCAACAGTTCCCTCTCTTTCCAATCTACCTTCTCTTCAACAGTTCCCTTTCTTTCCAATCTACCTTCCCTTCAACAGAACCCTCTTTCCAATCTACCTTCTCTTCAACAGTTCCTCTCTTGCAAATCTACCTTCTCTTCAACAGTTCCCTCTCTTTCCAATCTACCTTCTTTCAACAGATTCCTCTCTTTACAATATACCTTCCCTTCAACAGATTCCTCTCTTTAAAATATACCTACCCTGGTGCGTCCCTTCGTCAACGAATCGCTTGATAAGCAAATAGTCAATATTAAATGGTTTGTTTTGTAGGTGCTATTTGGCTGTCCTTCTCAGATACTTTATATGCCCAAGTGAGATGTATCTTTCGGCACGGCCTCTCAGATGAATTCGTGTCGATGGACTCGCATCTGAGGAGGTCCGGCTCCCCTGACGAGACCTGATGAATTATAAATCAAGTTTAGTTTAGAAAAGTAACGCATATTGTTTTATTTAAAAATAAGGTATAATTCCTAAATTTTCTGTATATTTCTTCATAATTCGTGTATACTTTCAAAAGTTCGCAATGATTTGCGGCCATCCGGCTTTGGCATCTCGGCCATCAGCTTCCCTGAGGTCTGCTCCTCTGAATGCCAGCTACCTCGCTCCACATTCACCACCATCTCCCGGCTTCGCAACACTGGCCCCTCTCTCTTCTTAACTGACACGTGGTTGCTGTCCAATCAGGCGTCCCTTTAATCATGCCGAATACTCCCATATAGGTCCACCAATCCTACCGGCAGCTAGGAGTACGTACCGCGGGATCGCAGGGGAGTTTGCTGGCTAGGCCCTGTAGATCTTGTTGGACCTGCTGATCCGGGCCCAGGGTGTAATTGGCGGGAACCTGGACGCCGACCGGACTCCGGATGGACATGAGGAGAATGAGGACGCTGATGAACACGCCAACCACTGCCACTTGCATGAGGAAGGGGAAGATGGGCCAGAGCAGGATGCACAACATGTGCCCGACAGCTCTGCAACAACAACAGGCAGATGGGAAACAACTTGCATGAGGAAGGGGAAGATGGGCCAGAGCAGGATGCACAACATGTGCCCGACAGCTCTGCAACAACAACAGAGAGTGGAGATAGAGAGAAAATAGAGGAATAGAGAGGGGAGAAAGGAAGAAGAGGAATAGAAAGGAGAGATAAAGAGAGGAATAGAGAGGGGAGAAAGAAAGAAGAGGAATAGAGAGGAGAGATAAAGAGAAAGGAGAGAATAGAGAGGGGAGATAGAGAAAAAGGAGAGGAATAGAGAGAAAGGAGAGGAATAGAGAGGGGGGATAGAGAAAGTAGAGGAATAGAGAGGAGAGATAAAGAGAAGAGAGGAATAGAGCGGAGGGATAAAGAGAAAGGAGAGGAATAGAGAATGGAGATAGAGAGAAAGGAGAGGAATAGAGAGTGGAGAAAGAAAGAAAGAAGAGGAATAGAGATGAGAGATAAAGAGAAGAGAGGAATAGAGAAGGGATATAGAGAGAAAGGAGTGGAATAGAGAGGGGAGATAGAGAGAAAGGAGAGGAATAGAGAGGGGAGATAGACAGAAAGGAGAGTAATAGAGAGAAAGAAAGGAGAGGGATAGAGAGAAAGGAGAGGAATAGAGAGGGGAGATAGAGAGAAAGGAGATGAATGAAGAGGGGATATAGAGAGAAAATAGAGGAATGGAGAGGAGAGATAGAGAGAAAGGAGAGGAATAGAGAGAGGAGAAAGGAGAAGAATCTAGAGGAGAGATAGAGAGAAAGGAGAAGAATAGAGAGTGGAGATAGAGAGAAAGGAGAGGAATAGAGAGGGGAGAAAGAGAAAAAAGAGGAATAGAGAGGGGAGAAAGAGAGAAAGAAGAGGAATAGAGAGGGGGAAAGAGAGAAAGAAGAGGAATAGAGAGGGGAGAAAGGGATAAAGTAGAGGAATAGAGAGGGGAGAAAGGGAGAAAGAAGAGGAATAGAGAGGGGAGAAAGAGATAAAGAAGAGGAATAGAGAGGGGAGAAAGTAGAGGAATAGAGAGGGGAGAAAGGGAGCAAGTAGAGGAATAGAGAGGGGAAAGGTGAAGTATGTGAAAGAGAAGAGAAGCAAGAAGAGGGGTGAAATAGGAGTGAGGAAAAAGGATAAAATAGATGAGAGGAAGAAGGGAGGTGAAAAGGGAGAGAAAGAGCTAGTGTGAAAGCTGTTTGAAAAAAGGGGTGGAGAAGACAGCCAATTAACGGAGACAGGAAAATGACAGAGATTAAAGGCACTAGGAGTCCTTTTCATAATTTGTTGTACATGTATAACTACATAGAGTCCTAAGCCAGAGTCCATAGATAGCCACCGTCCCTTGTGGAAGGCTGGGTTTACTCGAGGATCATTATCGGGACAACCCGCTGTCGCATTCACAGACGAGACCAATCAGTCCCGTACTCAGACATGTGCTGCTTCTTGCCAAATCAGGTCAGCCGTGGGTGGAGGAAATATGCAGGTGAGCAGTCGAGGTCTTTCTAACTGGGCGGAGCGGGGAGGCAATTCGAAACAGACTCACTTGCTGGCCTGAGCGATTAGTGCAATGGCGATCCGGATACGGGTACGGAGAAAGATGAGGATGACCAGGACGAGCAGGAGGAAGAAGGCCGAGGTGCAACCTGAAAGCGAAAAGCAATAACAACTCATGATCGGCAATGAGTGAGGGCACAATCAGTCCTAAGAAAAGTTTAGTTTGCGTTAAGCTTTCTTTTCTTTAGAACATCGTAAAAAGTTGAATCTCAGAATATATAAACCTGTTTGCTATATGACATTAAAATCAACAATAATATGCTTCCCTCACTTGAAATTGCTCGATTTAATAATGCTGCATATGTTAGAAAGTAAAAAACTGATTTTTAAAAAGGAATAAATACAGAAATGATATAAATAATATATAAATAAATCTATACGAAATAATTAATTAATTTATTCATAAAATTAATTTGGTTTAAACATCTAAAAATTTATACAATACATGTACACATGTCTTTTTTCTCCCACAAATCCTTTTTCTCTAATCACTCTCCTCTTTCTCTTTCGCTATCTGCTTCTAACGTTTCTCCCTCCCTTTCTTTTCTCTTATCATTTTCCTTTCACTCATCATTTCTCTCTTCGCTTTCTCCTCTTTTTTCTTTCTTTCTCTTCTCTCTTTTCTCTAACTCAAAGATGACAGAACCCAAATGAGATGGCGGTGCATTGGGGAGCAGCACCTTCGTGTGTCAATCCATCCACGCAACAATCGCACCTCGGTCAGATGCCGCGCCACGCAGTGAGAAATTCTCCTGCCCTCCTCCCTTATTCTATCCGGACCCTTACCGAATCCCAGCCAGGTGTTGGCCACTCCGAGAAAACTGGTTATTGTCGAACTCGACTTGATCTTCTCCTTCTCCTCGGGAGTCATCTGCCGAATCACATGCCACCGGTAGAAGCAATAGCCAGTCACTGTCAACAGGAAACAAAAGATCACTCTCAGTGACAGGGATAGCAAAAGACTGAAAAGACGTTTTCCTCGAATCTACACTACACAAAGATACTCAAATAGACAGACAGATAGCAAGTCAATTGTGCAATATTTTCTCTCTTTCACTTCGTTCTCTTTTGTTCTCTCTCTCTCTCCTAGTTTTAGTGTATCTGCTCCCTCTCTCCCTCTTCTCTTCTCCATCTCTCACTTTTCTCTCTCCTTCCTCTCTCACTATTTTCTTTGCTCTCTCCCCTCTCTCTTCTCCCTTTACTCGTTTCTCTCTCATTCCGCTCTCACTATTATCTTTGCGCTGTCCTCTCCCTCTTCTCTTCTCTTCTCCCTCTCTCACTTTTCTCTTTGCTCTCTCCTCCCTCTCTCACTATTATCTTTGCTCTGTCCTCCCTCTCTCCCTCTTCTCTTCTCACTCTCTCACTTTTCTCTTTGCTCTCTCCTCCCTCTCTCACTTTTCTCTTTGCTCTCTCCTCCCTCTCTCACTTTTCTCTTTGCTCTCTCCTCCCTCTCTCATTTTTCTCTTTGCTCTCTCCTCCCTCCATCACTCTTCTCTTTTCTATGTTCTTTCTTTCTTTTATATCGCCATTCATACTCTCTTCTCTCTATCTCTCTCTCTTTCCTCCAGGTGATCTGCGTGCGAGCTGGCGCGTCCCTTCAACCGGGAATTCCAAAAACAACAACCCTATATAGAGCTTCAGACATCAATATTCTTTCAAAGAACATATATCTTGAAACTACAACTATCTAGCAAAAGTCTATCAAAACAGCCGTGTACTTACAGCCGGCAAACAGGACGACAAAGAGAAAGAGCATGAACCAGACCATGAATTTGGCCAGGAAGCGGAGGAGGACGCAGTAGAGGAGAGACAGCAGCACGGCGATAATCAGCCCTCTGAAATGGTCGTACACATCAACATCAGTTGGAGCTGTCATCTAATAGTATGCGTCAATGCCGAAATGTCAAATGTAAAACAACGGGATTTTTATGGAATTTTATTATAAATCTGAAACTTAAAACGATCTACCTATATAGCACATTCGATCTAATAATTATACATAGGTGAGGAAGGTCTTCCACTAATCAAGGAGATATACAATAGTTAGATGTACACTACCTAATGATTGATGTTGCGAGAAAGCAGCGTCCCTCTATATTGCGCTAAAACCACGTGTTAGTAGTAAAGATTTACTTAATACCATATCAAGCCCCCCCCCACGCCAGCA
>JAUYWV010137690.1:0-10751 GCA_032274565.1 Nematoplana nigrocapitula
GTTCAATAGTAATTACATTCGCTAACCCTTTTGTTGTGTATAGTTTCTCATTTATCATATCAATTGTTTCTATTGTTCAATGTTAACGTTGAATGTTTAATCACGCTCGTTACTATTCTATTGCATGTAATTTTTTATTTTCAATGAAGCTCAAATATACATTTATAATAATAATAATAATAATAAATATACGTAGCTGCTGCGTGAAGTTGGTCAATTCGTACAATATGATCTGCCTCTATCTAGATGCCTATGTAAACAGACTGTTGCGTCTACGGTTCAATATGCTGAGAGACAATGGAACGCAGAGTATATGAGGCGCGGAATTGTTAATTACCTACTCCTCCATATAGATCTGCTGGCTTTCATCAAGTCAATGAGATGAGCCAAGCAGATTGCCGGATTCCATCCAGGCCATCAGGCCTATCTTGCATTGTACTCAAAACTGCCGGAGCGCTGCTCAGTTGGTTTCATATATCCAACTCAACCATCTAGCGGTTGCGGAGCTGACAGATCAGCTGGACTAAAAATAGCCTCTCTTGTTGTGCATGCCGGCTGAGCCGTATAGTTAAATTGCCTGATATATTGTAATCTTATTAACACTGGCTTTGTTTTCCAGACCATTTTGTGGTCACGTATGTCACACAAAAGAGCGAGGCTATACATTCAATTCGGTCACGAACACTGACAATAAAGCCGCCTACTGTACACTAACCAAGATGAAAAAGTTGAACTGCCACAGCTGAAATTTTTAGCTCAATTTATTTAAAGTTATTTGTGGTAGTTCCGTTAGTCCTACAACAGTACAGCGTACGTTGGCCCTGAAAAACTTGTCATAATGTTAAGCTTAGTATTCCAGAAGATAGATCCTTTCTTGTGCTCCGTGACTCATTCAGCCAGGTGTCGTTGATGCTGCTGCTGTTGTTGTTGTTGTTGTTCAGCAGGTCTCGTCAGAGGAGCCGGAACTCCCTCAGATACGAATCCACCGTCACAGATTCCTCTGAGAGCTAGGCCGCGTGCCGGTAGATACATCTAACTTGGGCATATAAAGTGTCTCAGAAGGGATGCTAAATCGTTTAATATCACCTAGATGAGGCTGTGTGATTAATATGCAACAGAGGTGGACACCAGCACTCACCCAAGCGATACCCTCAGAAGGGTGGTCGCAATTTAACCAAACGGCCTAAATTTCGTAGAACATCATGCATATGCCCAAGCCTAATCAGGATGTCCCGAAACCTCGTGTATTCGCACCACCACTCAGGGTGGTCCCCAGGACACCCTGTGCGTAGAGGCACTAAAGGTTACACGATTGTCCACAAGAGGAGGTGATCAAGTGAGGCGAGGGTTAGACTCTGCAGGTATTTACGAAACCACTCAATCACAATCTCAAAGAAGTTTTAAATACTCCATAACAATGCAACATGTCAGACTGCTATCATAACAGCGCTAAGGACGGCCAAAGAGCACATGTAAAATATCATTTGATATTGCCTATTTGGTGCTCCAGGATCTGCTCATCCTCTCCGCAGTGTGGACAAGTCGGATTCAAATCCGGTTCTATACGGGCTCGGTACGTTGCTAACACTCTACAGTGCCCGCTCCTGAGTCGCGCAATTATAGCGTCTCGAGTTGTAGGGATAGGCCCGCTGGTTTGGGCGTAGGTGAGTAAACTCATGCTCCGGAAAGGGATCCTTGGTTTCCATCTTAATGAGAGCCCTAGCCGCCCTGAAGGACACCGGGACAGGGTCCTGGGACCCATCAACGTTACGCGGGTGGCCCGCCGCCTCCTTGGCCTCCCTGTCGGCGACTTCATTTCCATGAAGGCCAGAATGACTGGCGACCCATTGCAGGACAACGGTGCCTTCAACCTGCATCAAATGGGATCTAACTGCGCCCAATTCCTGGTTGCAGAGAGACGTCCCGCTGCTCAGCGCAGATAAGGTAGACCGGCTGTCGGAGCAGATCAGGTACCGCCCACCCCGACCCTCGGTCGTCAGCCAATTCACTGGGGAGACATCTTCTGAAGGAACCGTGACATGAGGAACTCATCGGCCAGGTCCCGTATTCCCACAATGCCACAAGTTCTCGTTGCGGCCTCTTAACACACGCACACCAACCAGTGATCCCTCTCCTCCACCTCACTGCATCTCTCATTGATCCCCATCCTCTGCCGGTAGTATGTGGTGTCGCTACAGTGGCCAGCCTTCAACTGCGCCAACACCACCTGCTCCTTTCTGCTCATCCCTCCTCCATCTTCACCCCCTCTCATATACCCCCCTTCAACCGTTCCCCCAACACCGGCCTATATTTCGTCCTCCTGTACACCTCTCCCTTAGCACACTCGAATTATACACTCTCCCCTCCTGATCCTCCTCTCTCGCCACACTCGACTCTTTATTCGACCACTCATTCCCTCTACCCCCGCATTACTGGTAACCCGTGCAGAACCACTCTTCTCCCCGCCGCAACACGGCACAGTCTCTCTTTGAGATCTTCCACTTCCATGATCCTCCACACTGCATCCTCATTCAGGGTCCTGAGCAGCGACTGACTATCCGTACAAATAATTGCACTCATCGGCTTCTCCTCCTCAATCACTTCCATCCCCAATCCCATCGCCATTCCTCGCTTGACTTCAGCCTGACCCGCCTCCACCACTTCAAGTACCGCAGGGCCTCCACTGGCTTTCTAGTTAGGTCTCCCAACTCCAACCTCTTTCTCTCCAACTCACCTGTCGCAAACGTCGAAATGTGTTCCAGGTCATCCACCTCCTCACCACATCTCCTGCAGCCGCCATCACCCCTCTCCCCATACCTCAGGCGGCATCTCGCGAGCTCCAAGCTACTGTACGGACATGCTGACCGCCTCCGCACGACTACAGTTTGTTTCCTTTTCCTCTTTCTTACCGCCTCCGTAAACTTTCTCGCTTCTCTTGTGGGTCCAGATCACCACCCTGCTTTTCCTTCTGATACACGCTCTCACACTGTCCATCAGCACTGCAGCCTCACTCTGGGGCCCTCCACCAGCTTCGCCAGTAATGGCAACTGTTTTCGCATTCCACGACCTCTAGTGTTGTCCATGGCGCGATACCCGGACCCTCACCAAATCCTCTCCACATCCGCCAGGTCCAGATTCAGCATCATGTTTTTGCCCCTTCCCGACAGCTCTTTCATTTGAGGCACTTTCGGGTGTCCTTCACTCCCCAATCACGACGCGGGTTGGTCTCCGTCTATTCCGACACACTTTCTCTCTCTCGCTATCCCTCTCTCTTTCTCTCTTTCTCTGTCTCTCTCTCTCTCTCTCTCTTTCTCTCTCTCTCTGTCTCTCTCTCTCTGTCTGTCTCTCTGTCTCTCTATCTCTCTATCTCTCTACCATCCACATCTCCTCCGCAGTAGCTTTCAGCTGAACAAGCCCCGCTCCTGCAAGGACCGCTTCCCTGGGTGCGCTCCGTAGCCTCCCCAATATGGCTCTAGCCGCTTCCATCTCTACCCTTGATCGTTTCTCTCATTTGGTCTGTGAGAACCAAGGACCCACACCGCCACTCCGTACAGCAACACCGATCTTATCACCGCCTTATAGGTTCAGCTCAGGATCTGCTTTACCACCCCCATTTCGAAGGAGGTTTATTAAAGCACATAAGGTTGACGATCCTGGGCGAGAAGCAAACTGAGACGACCCGAATGTATCTAGCACTTTATTCTTCAAAGAGGAATACAGAATTACACGCTCAAGTATCGTTTTTGAAAGAACTGGGATTACTTTTAAGGGAAATCTTTCAGTTTGTATAATTTTTTTGTATTAATTTTTTGTAACCCCAGTCCTGGAACTTTTCTGACACATCTCGTAGAGTTATTGTACTGAATAAAACGAGCCAATTTCAGTCAGTGCGCTCTTTTCGATAATACAGTTGTACGGCAGTACACAAAATGGGCGCCATTATCTCGAGGGGGAAGGGTTCAGTCCCCTGCTCCATTATCTCGAAGGGGAGAGTTCAGTCCCCTGCTCCATTGGAATTATTCATTTTCAAAATATTCAAAGGAAAAAATACTTTTATACTAGTTATAAATATCTTAGCTATCCTCTAGTCTTGATCATATACATTTCTACTCTTCTTCTCCATCTGTTACTGCTGTTATATTTTAATGTCTATATAAGGGTGAGGATATATCGTCGTTGTGTAGATGTGCAAACTCTTTCACTTTTACCTTCCATCCACCCCTCGTCAACGGCAAAGATGTAGGAAAAAGCTCCAACAGTAGCAAGTTGTACCTTTCCGAACCGACTTTTCATTTCACTGACTATGGTATACTGTATGGTCAAGATTGAGCGGATGTTGGAAGTGAGAAGAAGGAACGGCACCGACTTGAGGAGAGAAATGGAGGACAGTGAGTCCGAGAGAACTCTAATGGAGGTGAACTGACAGGTGTCTCTGTGCATGACCGCCCACTCGAGTGCCTTACGAATGGTCGATATAGCAGAGGTGGACGAAATAAAACTGCTTGGCATTTACCCGAGCTGGGACTCGCACATCAACTAATTAAGAACGGTTGCCCCTACATCTATATATATATATATACAGTTGGTCTATACAACGCAATTATTCGAAGCAGATTTGAGTACTGCAGTTCCCTATTGCCTCTTTAAACTCCGAACTTAACAGAATGTTGCAGCTGTTTCAATAAAGATCCCACTCTCCCAAGTGTGCAGTAAACTGGTCATCTTGTTCCTGTTTGATAAACGTAGATCTACGTCGTTTGCTTCTTGCACATTGTCTGTGGAAACGAAGAGAATGTCCTTTTCACATTTTGCATAACCTTCTTCCACCTAAGTTGCCACGTTCACCTTCTTCCACCTAAGTTGCCACGTTCACCTTCTTCCACCTAGGTTGCCACGTTCACCTTCTTCCACCTAAGTTGCCACGTTCACAACAATGCAGATTGACCACTGGTAACTCTTCCGATTACCAGAACACATATTTTAACTTTATGTCTTAAAAGAAAAAAAGTATTTTTTTGTTCTTTTGATCAGTAAACGTTTTTATCTTTAATCTTATAAATCCTCGACCAATAAACAGATTACGCGGAGTTGATGGCGGACAACAGGTTCAGAAGTTAGGAAAACACGAAGTGGACGTTGTCGTGCAAGAGATAGAAAAGAAGGATTCGATCACGATTAATGGAATTCTATATGTCTGCTCCACACTTCTGTATGACTGTCAAGTGGATGGTTAAGACGCCACTTGTTCGTAGATAAGGAGGTGTTGTGTTACGCCTTGCAGGTACGCATCGACAGCTGATTAAGACGGGTCGCACTAAGGAAAAACTTAGATCAAGGCCGTTGGAAAGAGAGCGACCAGTCTGGCAAAGAGAGAAGGACGCTATGGTACTCTAACTCCGCTGGCTGTACCGCACTCACCTCCAATTTCTTCTTCTCTCCACGGTCGGCGATATACTGATCCACCTTCTTTTTCAACTGCCCGTAGACTTGGAGAATATCCTTCATCTCCTCTTCGTCTGGCATGAGGCTGAGCAGCTTGGTCTGCCAACCCAACAATTTGTAGTCGATACTTGGACGTCTCGCACCGGCCATACCTCTCGCGATCTTTGTTCCTGCTGGATGTTATTTGCTGTTGAAGCTTCGCTTCTTATCCTTTGGAAACGGAGAGAGAGAAAAGACAAACACAGAAATGTACAGTTTTCACAGCTGTAGTTGAATAAAACGCGAAAGGTATGTACTGTATACTCGTACTGTCTATAGACAGAAATGTCACCGATTCCACCACAACTCTCCTATCTTGTTTTTTCTTCCAAATCAAGACGATATACTCGCTTTGTATTGGATATTCCTCTAATTCACTCTATAGCTGTGTCAATGTCTCTCAATTTAAATATCTGCACACTGCCACGACAGGCTCCGGTTTTTACAACCAGCCAATCAAACAAAATAAGATGTACGGTACTTGACCCCGTCAGAGCGCTCTGCCTCTCTCCCTAACTCTCTCTCTCACACACACACACAGTACAGCAGCTACAGCGAGTTACTCTCAGAGTGCCAGCGCGCGCTCTATCAATGGACCAGCGGATCATTCAGATCATCCACAGCGAACGGAGGAAGCGCTCTAGGCAATCTCACCTGCACTGCGTCGACAATGCCGCGTATATGTAATTAACTATAGTCTATAGCTGGAGCTGGCTGGAGTTGGCTGGTGGCGAGGTGTCAGCGACGACACACACACAAACAACTCACAGAGAGAACTCAATCTCATATACCATCGACTTTCTGTCTTCCTTCTCCTCATCCAGACCCATGCAAGAATACACACCGCCTGCAAATTCAATATATTGTATATGGACTAACTTGGGTGTCAAGAAACAGGAAGGAATTTCCCCGAGGAGAGTCTGCGATAGGCGTTTTGGTTTCAATTTCGCTTTGTTGTTGTTGCAGTTTGTTTTCTTTTCTTTTCTGTTGACAACCAAACCGCAGCAAATCAACCAAACGCCAAATGGACGCACGCCTGTCTCATCTCTTTTGTCAGTTGTCATGCCAACGACAATCAATAATCGCACCCCAGCGCACACCTACTTCCTAATATTCTATAAGGAGATATAAAAAAATTCCCACACACGCCGTATATGTCGTCAGACATCGTGCCCCAGCTACCACTGCGTGCTACAAAACCGCGACCTGTTAAATAAATAATTATCGAGAATTGATTGATTGGGCGGGGGGGAGGGGCTTGGAGATCCATTCGCCATTTCACGCCAATCAAAACGTGCGTCTGGCGATTGCACACTGCTCGACATACAACCTCTGCTGAGTCAATCATTTCCAGCTGCTGGTCAGCGATCCTGCTCCAATTAACAATTAAATGTTTTCCTCTACCATCAAATTTAAATTTGGAGCGTGATGTAGGTACAGTGCACATGAAGAAACAAACGAAAAAAGCAGAAGTGTTCCCGTTTCGGAAGAGTCGCCGTATCACTAGAAAAGTGTCTGTCCGTCACACTTACGTTCCAGGCACGCCGGAACATTCTGAACATTGCAGGGGCTCGGATTATCTAGAGAAAAGTTATATAATAGGACAATACAGGGGCTCCTTTAGTGGTGGGTGGGTGGGTGACTAGGGTGACTAGTCACCCCCCCTTTAAACTTTAGTGGTCGCTAAAAGCCAGTGTCATGGGGCGCCCCCTGTAAGTTTCAGAGGACGCCCTTTTCACGAATAAAGTTGTACTACCCGTATATAATCACTACTTTGGCTGAAGCCCCCTCCCCCCGGTTCCAACGTGCCTGCGTTCGAAGATCTCATATTGATTGGTTTGTGTTGTTTCAGAGTGGCACGTGTCCTAATGATTAATTCGGCATGGGCGTATGGAAAGAACAAATTCGCTACCGAGTCACATGCGATTAATGGTCTTAAGTATTCTGAGTATCTCACTTTATTAAATAGTAAGAAACACAAATGTTATGGAAAAAAGGATTTTCTAATCAATAACGCTGCAGCCATTCGTTAGAGTACTGGAAGTCGGTGCGATGCCTATAGTTCATTTCCAAAGTGCTTATGGCCTTCTCACCGAAAAACAGCATCAGTGATGACGGCAATCTGCGACCGTACTGTCGTGAGCCACAACTGAAGTGCCGTCTCCAGATTATAATGCTGTCCACCTCGCAAAGTCGTTGAGCCACTACTGGGACCATCCAAGTTGTTGGAATCGATTACCTCGACATGTTCGTGAGGCTAAGTCCTTAGACAGTTTTAAAAGTAAAACTTATAATTTTTCTGTACACTGGTACTTAAGTTGTTTCTGTTGTTCTTTGTTCATTTGACTGTATAAAGTGACTTTTGTCATGAATTACAAATATGGGGTGTTTCAGTTATTATAGCCGTTTTTAGTTGTGAAATTTAACATTTTATACTTTCACTTTTTATTGTTATTTTAAGTAATATCGATGTTATCAAATTATATTGCAGCGATAAAATGCATTGTATGATATTTATATCTATGAAATCTATAATATAAATAGTCAAATGTATTCAAATATCCAAAATATCTATGATTGTTAGTCTAATATCATTTTCATTTTAATCGCTGTACTTCATTCTTAGAGAATATGGATTTTGCTATTACAAAAAAGAGATATTAATCTACTAATTGAAACACTAAGACGCAATGAAATGTCGGCAGTTGATATTATTAATACAGCTTGGGGTGACGTAGTCTCTGAACGAAGAACAAGACAAATTGCGCTTCAGAAGTTGACACCAGGGATGATGAACAGGGCAGCAGCAGTATAACAAGTTGGTCGAGCATTGCCAAGGGATCATCGGCAATGGTGGTGGTTATTTGTAATTGATGTTTTTTATATTTCCTATAGTAAATTTCCAAAGCATATATATATTCATACTTTATTTGTTGTTAATAATAAACGGTTTTTTTCAAAATTTCCTTTAAAAACGGCCATAATAGCTGAAACACCCCGTATATATAGTTTTGCCCTACCTACCCAGAGCACTTATGTCTGAATATCACCCTCATGACACAAGCGGTGGTTCCCAGTTTTGCCAACTTACGTATGAGAATGCTCTTTTTCCCAATGTGATGCATTTACTTCCTTGTACGAAATTACTGTATGACAGATTGGAGCAGAGATAGAACAGGTACCGCATTGAACCAGGTCGGTTTCAGGATGTCTTATGTTATTTTACGGGCATATAACAGAAATAGCTTGATATTTTATGACTAAATAGGAAAAATCACTTCACCTTGTGCCGTCAAGTCGTGATCGTCCACTGGCGACATCCGTGGTAGTTTTTCTCCGGCAAATTATTTCGCATGCTTCCCTCGTCATTCGATGATGGTATAGCCTTTCAGTGATCTGATATTGTCCAGCCATCTAATCCTGTAGTTTTACGGAAATGCTAAGATCGAGTAACCTGTTATTTACAATAAATATACTGTATATGGAATAGCCTGTTATATTACAGGAATATACGAAATTTAGCCAGTGGTTTTACGGAAATAAAACGAAAAAAACAAAGAATAACCTGTTCTTTATCTAAAATACAGAAAAATACGAGAAATGGCCTGTTACTAGGAGTTAGCGAACACACACACACACACACACACACACACACACACATTTATTTTTGGAAGCTCTCCACTGTTCCACATTTCGAGGATATACGAGCTGTATACTTAACTTTTGCGATCATCTTGAAATGCTTATAACTCGAACTCTGAATTCTGATGATAATTCACTATGTTACACAATTTTTGTTCCTGGCTTCCAAGTGTTATATTTCAACTTCTTATGCCTAAAGCCTATGGAAAAACGACTACATTCAGCACAAACTTTGATTTTATGACCACAGCCCACAAAAACTTTGTATTTATTGCGAGAAAACAATGACATTTTTATACTTTCGTTCAGGCGGTTTGATAAAAAACAATACTTGCATTGGTAAATAGACAAAGACAGTCAAAAAGCAGTCAAAAGGTTCAGAAGTGAGTAGGTTTTCTAGATTTGCGAGTGTACTGCAAATCGCTTTCTCGAAGAAGCCCCCAAATGTAGTCCCCATCATGGTTTCGTTATACTGTCCTTGGTAACGACGTTCAAAGTCCAATATATAACACGATGAAAGCGCTCGTCTTGCTCCTCTGAGTAAGCTCCCCCATGTTCTCCTTGAATTTGTCAAGATGAGCGTTAAGGATATATGGACTTGGACTTTGAGAGACATTCTGCATCCCATTTTGGCGTAGTTCTAAAAACACACTTTGTACCCGGGAACAAAATAAAAATAAAAATTTGTTACATAGTGAATAATATCTCAATTTAGATAGATCTGATGTACACAGATAACTAAATGTTTACTTCTCGACTTACTACTCCTTTAGATTTGGAAAAAACACGAAACCTACGTTTTGAAAGCCAGGGCTAAGAAGATGTGCGCCATGAAGAAGAGGACACCGCCAATGAAGAAGCCGCCCAAGACGAAGAAAAAGAAGAAAGACAAATATATATCTTTTGAGAAGTTCATGAAGGATGTGGACTAGTCCTTCTCTTGCCCCACTGTGCATTAGTGATTTTTGGTAATATAGTCTATGCAAATTATTTTATTGAGCACAATATGCAGCTTTTGATTACCGCTAATATTAGTTCATTATTGCGATTTCGTGTATAAGGAGGGTATCGACAATTCTTATAGTATAACAAATTAAAAGCAACAAGACTTAATATGTGACGGTGTCACATGTAAATTCCAGTCGTCCAAAAATACCCCGGTCAGTGTTGGAAACATTTGAAGACAATGATGCTATTTTATGACACTTTTCTCCAGACCAACAGAAATATGCACAATTATATAGATCAATTCATGCACAATCGAGTAGTAAACGAAAGTTTGGAAGGGAAACAACACAGAACATATCGCTATAGTATAGGCCAAAGAAAAAATTCCTGTAGACAAGCTGGATGTCCTATAGATTTGGACCATAGAAATCGGATTACGCGGTATAGCTATTTTAATCTAGAAGCGACACGCCGCTATTTTCATGTGTCGTAATAGAAGCTGCTATTAACGCGGCAAAATGTATGGCGGAGATAGACGTTTTTCTATTACGCGCGACTTTAGGAAAATCAATACTCCACATTTCTAATGCATTTTTGTCAAAATAGTGAGAGCTCCACTGTTGTTCGCCATTCCGCCATATTAAATCAGCTGATGTCGCTTCTAGATTAAAATAGCTATG
>JAUYWV010137701.1:0-19341 GCA_032274565.1 Nematoplana nigrocapitula
AAGGATGGGGATAGAGAGTGACAATCAGCGGGAAAAGGATGGGGATAGAGAGTGACAATCAGCGGGAAAAGGATGGGAATAGAGAGTGTGCTTTCTCTTTTCTTTCTTTTCCATTTAACCAGACTGAACCACAGCAACGCGTGGCCGGGTACAGCTAGTAATAATAATAATAATTGTTTATTGAATGGAATGGGAATAATCAATAGAGCAAATGGCAAGCGAGAGGTACATTAAAATCGAAAAATTAATCGTTAATGCAAACAAGGAAAAAACAACTATGGATCATGGCAAGCGAGAGTTGCGTGAAATAGAAAAAAATAATCGTTAATGGAAACAAGGAAAAATGTATGGATCATAGAATCTACAATTTAGTAGTCGAGGAGGAAAGTTGAAGACAAATAATGAAGAACAGTTCTGTTGGCTAGAGCTATTGCACAGGGTACGAATGTGTTGACTAGACTGAGCTATTGCACATGGTAGAAATGTGTTCCTGATTGAGTAGTTTTGGATCGTGTTTGGAGGATACGACCATGCGACGGGGTGTTGGAGGAATTACACGGTGTACGGATAGAGATGAAAAAAGTCAATACTGGTCTTGACAAATAAATCGATGAAAATGGTTTTCGACAAACTCAATTCCGGTGACTTCGTTTCTAGCATACTGCCGAAGGCGGGGAACTGTACTCAAGAACTCTGCGAACAAGAGCGCAGTAGACTTTCTTCAGTCTTATCTTTACTGAGTATAGGGCGAAGAATTCGGAATGAGAAAAAATATGAGAGCTACAGATGCGCGTCCATCGTTCCAGGTGAAACCAAGTAGTTTTGGGTCGTTTACTTGCCGGATATTTGTTAGTAGAACAGGCTGGATGCTTGGAGACTTTCGGATGAAAAGCGACTTACTTTTCTGTAGATTGATGTTTTAGGCCGTGAAGAACAGATTTTGGCGAGAGGGGAGTGCTGGCCGGGCCAATGGTCGAACCCTGGGGGACGCCGGAAGTGACTGACCTAACTGAGCTGACAGTGTTGTCGATTCGGACAGACCGCGTACGGTTTGATAGGTAGATGTAGATCCATTTGGTGAAAGGAGACGAGAAATTAGTTTCTCGTAGGCGTTTGACTATTTGGTGATGGATGTACACCAGCAACTTTCATTTCTTTCAAGTTGAGTTAGTGAGTGGTGAATGAGCGAGATGATTGCGCACGTAGTGGATGAATTTTGGCGAGCTCCGAATTGGGTTACCGAAATGCTCGATAAATTTACTTAGGTTGTATTCGAGGACGAAGCGTTCGATTATTTTGGAGGGCACGGGTAGGAGCGAAATTGGGCGCGGGTTTGAAATGTCGACTTTGCTGCCTTTCGAGATGGGAATAACGTGGGCATATTCCCACTGGTTGGGAAAACGGCGTTCTTGGATCGAAAGGCTAAATATATGGGTAAATGAACCCACAAAGGAGGTTGCCGGTTTCTCTGTAGATAACTATGGATTCAAATGACATACAGCTGTTTAGCAAACTGTACCAGAAAGGAAGACAAAAGAAGGCAGAACTATATACTGCTTTTACGGATTTATAAAAATGGATTTTATTTTTTAGCGTTTTTTACTAATAGACTGAGTGGACGTTATATACAAATGAAGACGTTGATTTGACCGCCAGCAGTATATGAATACACAGTTGGATGATATATTGCCAGAAAAAGAGTAATTCATTAGTCTGGATTAACGGGGCTTCGCTGTATTAATCAGTCGATGGATTGCTATTATCGAGTGGTCGATATCACCTTATCACGTGTTGTCATTGTTTGATTGACGTTCACCGATGACTGCCTGTGTGTGTAGTGTCGTTATTTGAATAATTGATTGATTCATTATTAAATGACTGTCGTCATTTGCACTGGTGTAGTTCCCAGGTGATGTTTTTTCTTGTACTACTACTGCATCGAAGATACTCTTCTTCCGTTGGCTAGCTATTATATAATATGAAGCTATCTATATATGTACAGTATGTATGTTAGTTTTGATACTCCTCCGAAACTACTAGAACGATGTTTCTGAAAATTTGCACACACACGCAGACACCGGCGAGTTGAATACATGGCTACTTTTATTCCAAAATCCGACGTAATTTGGGAGATATTTGCGATTAATGACCCGCGTAATGTAAACTTATGGAAAAATCAATAATATTGAGGAGTCTTCCATTTGAAATCAATGACCGATAAAACAATTCCGCAGCTGCTATTTTTTAGATAATGCTTTCCTCTTTCAGTGGATATAAAATTGTGTGAATAGGCCTATATTGAACAATGACTGCGCGCCGCACATTTTATATTTACCAAGACAATTGTAAGGAAATTGTCGTGTGTAATGCAAAACTATTGAAGCTAAATCACTTTTTTTAATAGAATTCTTTGAATGATAAAAAAATCCGCAACCGCTATTGTTTAGACAATACTTTCCGCTTTCTTGACATACAATATTGTGTGAAAATATTTAATATTGTCTTGGCGTGTGCACAATCAATTATTTTCTGCGTATTTGGGTAGAAAATCAAATGACCTACAATATACTGTATGTGTGGATGTTTCTGTTGGTCTGTGTGACTGGACAAAGAGTGTCATAAAAAACTGATTCCAAGTACTGACCGGGCGAGTATATGACTGGGGTCAGTATGTGTCATTGTCACATATTAAGTCTTGTTTCTTGTAAGTTACTACATCGAAAATTGGTAAATTGAATTAAATTTAATTATCGAGATGTTCGCATTGTTCTCCTTAATTTCTGTTATCGATCCATTGAAATCTCCTCCGCTATTTCCGTTCTTTCACACGCATCTCTCTCTAATGGATAGGGAAGCCCAAGCTACCACCTCTTCTCTTCCAATGTTCCTACTACTCAATTTCCTTTCTTTATCATCTTCAAAAACCTTTTTCTTTTAGGATTCCTAAAGTATTTCTGAAACATTCATTTGTCTTCGTCTCCGGCCAGCTCTCTCTCAACACTCTTCTCCACAGCCACAATTCAAATATCCCGATCACCTCTTTCTGTTTCTTCCCTATAATGGCCAGCTTTCACATCCATACAGACCAGTGGTCTACACCAGAGCTGGCACAAGCTTTGCTTTCAAATTTAAACTCAGGTCCTTTGATTTCCACACGTGTGCCAGGTTAATTATGATACTTCTTGCAATATCCAGTCTACTATTGATCTCAGAGGATTTCAAATGATTTCGGAGGATGACGTATACGAGGATATCTATGAAGTAAATCTCCTTCCGCCCGCGACGTTACCAGCGATAGTGCTAGTGTTCCTGTTAACGCTGTTCTCTTCATTCTTTACATCTGTCATTTAATTATCGGAAACTGAAGATTGACATTGTCCAATGTTCGCCAGTCCACAATTGACAGTGTTTTTAAAGACCCCGTTTCCGCCAGTGCCTATAGCTAACTAGAGTTAATGAGATTGCCCATTGTTAAGATCTAGCTTAATCTCACTCCGATGTTCTGCTGCCAACGCAACGTCTTCGCCGTTTCCCCGACATGGGAGGGTAAACCCAAAGACTTTTATAATATAACTAGCTATCAAAGTCTTTGGGTAAACCCCAAGTCTGTACGGACAGGTCTGCTGCCGTATCGTAATATTATATCTACAGTATAGCTATCCTCAACTCGCCGCAGGGTCCCAACTTTCTACATCTCGTCCGCGAGTTTCTCATTATCTGCATCTTTGAATCCTCGCATTTTCTGCATGAGCCCTCCGGGGCTTCGTGTTGCAGAGTCAAGCAATAGTGCTTGTTCTTGTTGTTGTCGTCAAGAGATCACTTCATTGTATAATAGCGTTCCACTGCTTCTTGTTCTAAATTGCCATCGAGTTGACAGGTTTAAAGAAGGAGAATCATAGTCAAAAAATGTTTGCCACATAATAAGCAAAATATGCTGAAAATTTTTAGACAAAAGAAAATATAAACGAACAAAAAACGCATTTTCTTTCATCCCATTAACAGTTTGTTTAAATTTCCTGACAGCAGTACAAGAAAGATACCACATTGATATTCTGTATCTGGAGGAGACTTGTGTCAGTTTAGATTTACAATAATTATATCTTTTGTCTCTTTGGAGAAGGTAGGGAAGAGGTAATACTTCGAATTTATGGAAGTCTACATTAAGCAGTAGTGACAATGTGCATTTTTTAATTAAGTGAATCACGTCATATTCTGCTTTGACTACTTGTGATGGTAATTAAAAAAATCAGATTTTTATTATGCGTACAGAAGTCTATCTACTCTTTTACGTTTTCAAGTTTAATTAGTAGAAATATACATTTAAGTAGTAAATTACTCTCCGATATTATATGTTAGTCTGACGTGTATTTATTTCAAAGTTTGGTGTCTTGATACACCTTCTAATTTTAAATATGCAATTTACAGTATACTCAGGTAGAAAAATATTAGTATATTCCATGAATTTATAGCTTTAGTGTAAAAAGTATTTCATGTATTTATGCTGGGAAAACATTTTGATTCAGTTGTTTTCTTAGAATCATTAAAAAAAAGTTAGTTAATGTCTTTTAGAATATTTTATTGAAATTTTTTTCATAATCAGTCATAGTTATTCGTTTTTTACCTGGATATAAATGTTTTTGTTTGTATTCTACTCTACATGCAATTAGAATTATCTGACGTATTTCATGACATTCTAATTTGCGTAAATAGCCGATAGACTGGGGAAATCGAACTGAATATAAAATGGAAGCAATTTGATTATTCTATATAATGCTTTCTTTCAATAATTTTAGCTCGAGTACTTAATGTTGTTGTTGTTATTGTTAAATGCCTTATCATTGATTTTCTCGTCCAAACTGAATTTCTCTTGTATTTTTATATTTTTATTTGTCGTTTTTGTCGGTTCTCATACAAGTGTTATTTGATATTATTTTATTTGATTTCAGCAGATAACAGATTGCGGGAAAACGTGTTTCGTCAAAGTAGGAAATACTTCATTGGCGATATTTATTCTCACTCCTGATTTTTAAAAATATTTTCCTCACTACACAGTACACGTAGGCGTTATTAACAAATATTAAAAGTAGGAAAAATATGAAATGGATGGCTGTGTATAGCATTATATTCCAATTCTATTTTCGGCTAATAACCATGGAAATATTTTATAGGCATTTTTTATGGAAAAGGATATAACCAAAGAGTATTCGCAAGACCTCCTCCTACACAAAGAGATGGTTTAAAATGGACACTGCTTTACATAAATTCATTTTATAGTTTTAATGGACTTTATCCATACCTACTCAGCGGATATACGAAGAAGCTGCCTGGTTGTCGAGAAAAAAATACATTTTTTCTGATTAATTATAGCTCTAGAAAACGCCTCAGATTTTCCTTTGGCAATATCTCAGACAACAATGTTATTATCTTCATTTCCCGAACAAAACCTCACATGTCTTAGCCGTCCATATTGGTTGCCGCGATTCTGCAACTCTTGTAATTTGTAGTCAATCACATCTGTCTGTATATATCGGCAATTCCAAGGATGGGACAGAGAAGATCCGCGTATACTTGAGACGAGGAATATTCTCGCCTCCGACCAGCCTGCGCACTAGTCACTTACTGAAGAGCTGGTCGAGGGCCTCTTGAAACAGTTCTCTCGGAGGCGGCATCTCGTATCCCGATGTTGCCCCTACCTACATCCAGCGGGATAATTTTAAAGCATCGGGTCATTTTAATGAAGACGATCAGTCGGAGTGTTATCTCTGCCGACTTGCTTAGCGAGTATATAGATATTTCTAATTGCGTGTTTGCACCCGGGCCGATAGATTGGATTGGAAGATGACGCAAACTGGGTGTACTGTTGTGGTTAGTGACTAACAGTTTTGAGGTGTGGGGGCGGGGCGTGAAGTGGTATTCAGCTGGATGAACCGAGTATGGACGAATTCGAATCAGAATTTGATTAAAACGAACAAAATTAAGTATGAGTCACGTGAACAACTGAGTTGAGATGTGTATATTTAGGAGAACATAAATGATTACAACACACACACATTTCTTGTACATATTTACTTGTATTTGTTACTTTTTTTAAAATAAATAAATTGTTGCATATAAATTCAATTATTCACACCTTCATACTCAATTTTTAATTTCAAATATACTCGAATTTATTCACAATATACTCGAATTTTGTAAAAAAAAAAGTGTGGACACCCTATTTTACCAATATAGGTAGACTTCGGATCGACCGAACAATTAAACTGATAGACCAGACAGGATTTTGAGGTATCAGGAGTACGATCCTTCAGAGAAAAAAATTATTTCGAACTTTAAATGAGCGGAAAGCGATAGTAATGTTTATATTTTTTTGTTTAAACATTTTATTTAGCTGCTTTTTGAGAATGATAGAGGGTTTGGCAATAAACGGAAAAGTGAAAAAAGTGGCAGTATCGGTATTTGGAGGTGGATTACAGACAGGATATAAACGAGAAGACAGAATTGTTTTTAACGCAGAGCAGAAAGAGGTTAATGTGGTAGCTGTATAATTTACAGAAAATAGTTTTAAGGGCAATAATTTCATTATTAATATTAGCCCAGTTAGAGCAGGTACGAAAGACTCAATGGAAAAGGCAATTTATTACAGCGATATTTTCTGTCTCTCCTGTGGTGCTTGACTTTCCCCATTTTTCAGTTGTTGTCTAGACACTGATAACGTCAATTGTTCAGTTTTCCTCCCTTTGCCAGGAATTCATTCCTTTTTTTGTGTCGGACATAGACATAAACATAGACATAGACGCCAGATGGAATAACACGATGCAGATGTGTTCTTGTCACACTACAGTACATAGGTTGTTTAGGATTTTTATTGAAACACTGGACAACATCTTAGAGATGGAGAATAACTTACATTGTAAGTAGGACAACTTTTCTGTGTGAAGACAGTGTACACCAACCCAGCTGTACGGGTCCTGTGGTATCGAAATATAGAGGGCCTTACACACGACTGAATTCTATAAATTCTCTCCTTTTATTCATTTCTGGGGGATGGTGTAGGTGGGTGGGGGTATTTTATATCTCTCAAAATAACCGAACTGTTGATTTCCCTTGGGCACAGTCTATAGGGACAGGACCACGCCGGGGGTACTTATTAGTCTACTGATTGCACTAAAAGCCACCAAGAGACATAATGCATTCGAGGTCAGTGTGGATCGAGCCCCAACCAGCCTTATAGAGTGATAGTCGAGTATTCGGGAAAAACACCGGGTCATCTGTTTGGGAGAGATCCCCGAGAACGCACGTATATATTGTATAGTAAATTTCATTTGTGAATTCCATTTGGCAAATACAAGTCTGTGTTGTGTATTTTTCATTAGAAATTTTATCTTGTCCTGTTTAAATTTGCATATAGATAAAAATTCTGCAATTCAATGAGAACCGCTATTTCTCTACGGAGTATTTTTGTAATGTATGCCGAGAATCGGTATTTACAGTTTCTTTGAAAATGTTAATTTATTTCTATCTCTCCATATCATTTGGTTAAATTAGTTATTAGGATACAAGTACACATTTGTTTAAGACATTAGCTATACGTGAAAAGAATGTTCATTTAACCCACGAAATAGTTAAAGTACTTATTTTTTATGAACTTGAATTAATTGCATATTATTGACTTTTTTATTGAACCTTTTATCATACTGAGTGAGAGCCTACTAATTCGTGACGCATCACCGTTTCCAGTGTAATGATTTTAACCAGCAATTTAGTTGAAAAATATTTTAACGTATTTGTGACACCAATCGATTTAATCTGCACGATTGACAGAAATTTGTCGGTTATCGCATTACAATTAAATGAAGTATTTAGAGATATATTCGAATATATATTTAATAAAAAAGAGAAATGTCTGAGAATTATTGAGCTTTTTTTTTTAGTTTTATAATTATTATAATCTATAAAACAACGTTGTTCACAGATTCAAGCATACTCATCATATCTTTAAATAGAGGAAAATAATAGCTTTCTACACCAATCTAAATATTGTATGTTGTCTGTTTTCTTTGTTATTTTTAAAAGATTGTAATAGTATTCTTTCGTGCAAAAATAATAAAATAATATATAATTAAATGTATCTAGCTAGATCGTCCAGTTTTTTTGGATACCTCTAGTTTTTTACATAATTATGTGATTTCCGAAAATATAATACTAATATTATTAACTGTCCATTTCTGAACTGTACAAGTAAAACTACAGTCCGCTTTGTTTGTTTCGAATTGTTACTCCGAGAAGTGAAAAGCAAAGTTGTCCAATTCAAAGTCGACATAGGGGAAACGGTGTGTTGTGTGGAAAATCATCATTGTTTTGGAATATATAATTGATTGCCATTTTGTCTTTATATAGTTGTGAGCACAGGAGATTTTTGCCACCATACGTCATCATCGTTGACTGTTACGAAATCTTTTTTATTAAAGTTTAACGCTTCTGTGCTGAATTCATACCATATTGTTTAAAATAATAACTACGCATAATAGAAGATTTTTTTATGGCAAAATACGAAAATTACATAACATCAACAGACACTTAATACCGCGTAATAAAACTTTTATATTCATGAGTTACCAGTAAAACTATCAGTGCAAACAAAACGAATTGTAACACACACACGAACTTAATCCCTGTCACTAAATGAAACAGTTACATGAACCATTCTCCGTTTCCGCGTGGATTCACTCTAGACTTGAGCCATTGACCTTTCGTGATCAGCCGGGACACCAGCAGACCCACACAGTGTATTCGCAGTTTACAACTGAATCCACAACTCCCCTGGCAGGGTCGTTAAAACCTCTGGTGTGAGAGTTGTGGGGATTTGGGTGCAGGGGAAGAGATGAGACTGAGGTGTCGTGAGGGTGGGAGTTGCATAGCGGGCAGAGAGGTGGAGTTTATTTTGTAAAGTTAATGAAGAAGGAGGGGGAATTTGTTGCAGCGTAGTTGTGAGAATGTCTTGCGTAGTTTTCCCTATGGAGTGTTTGTTCTATTTTGTTGATGAGTGGAGGGTGATTGTTGAATAGTTTGTTGTGTGGGGGATGTGTAAGGTAGTTGTTGACGATGCGTGTATGTATTGTCTTCATGTTGCGTTGGATTGTGTCAGGAGTGGTTGTTGCTGGTGTATGCTTGATTAAAGTTAATTCATTTTATATCTGTTATTATTTAGACACGTCCTCTGATTGGCCGTTCGATGCTTCCTCGTACTCACGTGCAGCAGAGCTACAGTGCCCACACTGACTCTTTAGAATGTGCTCGGGCATATACGCCTGAAAAAGACAACATCGTTATCCAACACAAAATTGACAATCTCATCAGGAACGTCACAAAAAACTCACATCTTCCAAAGCGATCTGATAGCAAATGACGAATGACACCTAGAATTGATTAACTGAATTCAATTAACTTTAATCTATAATAATCGATCTAGCCGGTTATCCAACAGGACAGAAGGTTAACTAAAATTTGCTACAGAAATATTTGAATTGAATTAGCTTCAAATTAGAATAAAATTGTTAATACCCTCGCTATTGTGTGTCAACGAGGTTAACCCTGAACACGGCAGCACGTGTATTAACTTATATATAACTAATTAAAATAAAAAATGTCTTCTTGCCCGGTATCCCTGCAGTTCTCTTTGTTGGATTATTAAACAGGTTTTTTACATCAATGTTCAAAAGATAAAATGCAATCATCATTCCTTGCTCATTATTTCATACGATGCGTTGAACTCCGCTATCACATCAACCATGGCAATTGGCCGCAGTGTTAATGAAAAATCGACCAAGTTTCAGATTTCGAAAAAATGTACCATTTTTAGTATGACGCAAGTGACGTCTTTTTGCGGTGTGTCATATTCCGTCACAAAAGTACAAGCACGCAAGTTGTGTATAATCACCATAGCACTAAGTACACGCTCAGCAACACACAGAAGCGAGGCGTCGAAATGTAATTAATTTGAGATTGGCAGTGTTTTGAATGTGAATGTAAAAATGGAAGTCGTGGCACCCAACTGGACGAAAATTAATCGAAACATAGCGCATGTTGTGCCGAGTTAGTATACAAAAACTTTGAGCTCTCTTGGAGGTGATTGTGAACACGTACACAGACAATACATTTTTGCAAGTTGTCCATTGTTTTATATTCCAAGGATTTCTCTTTTTATATATAGCATTTCTTTCAATACAGATAGAGTGTCTTCTATTTCCATCGGGCAAAATAGCTTGCTATCTGTGAAAGATAATTACCCATAAATACTCGTCATATATTATACATATTTGGATTTTAAACGGTGATTTTTTTAAGTGCATTCAGTGCATATTGAATGTAATGAGATCAAACCGCTTTATGCTTCAGAAATACATCGCGTTGTTCGCGTGCGTCCCCTTTTGCATTTCAGGGAAACATGTGATAACTTTGAAAGCTTGGGAAATTTTTTATTTTCTCTCTCTCTCTTTCTGTTTGTGTTGTGATTTTCTCCTAGACTATCAATTGGAGAGAGCTGAATTTTTCTGTACCCACCCTTTGACTGACTAGGCACAATATGCTCAAGGTTTGGCATCCATTTGGGCCATTTGACAACCATTTGGGACAAAAATGCTGTTAATTACAAAGTTTTTGCAAATATATATTACTATATATTATGTATAGTACTCAGAAATAGTATGCTTATTTGCAGGTAAAATTATGAATTAGTGCTATTGATGACGTAACGTAGCATCGTCATCTGCTTGTGAGTCAATCACCTGCACCGAACACCAAGTAGCGCGGAGAGCAAGTAAGGAGAGGAGAAAGGAAGCGAGTTAATATCGACGTACACACTGTACCAACACGGCGTGTGCGTGCTTGCCTGTTGAGAGAGAAAGCAGTTATCTATATTATTATGCAAGCTCCGTGATTCCTGGATCGATCGGTCGGCCGCGTAACTTTTAAACGCGTCGTCTGATTGGTCAGTTTGCCGTCGACTGTTCTCTCGCGCATGCAACGCTGAAGAGTGTGAAGACAGAAAGTATTGTTGTTGGAGGGATAGATGAACACAGATAAGCTGTTTAGCGACTGACTATACTTTTTGATTATACACTGCATTGCAAAAAAATGGAATTCATATTTCACACTCAATCTCACGTCAAATTTAAACTATCCGATTAGGTAGAACTTCAGAACTTAGGGTTAGCTTGACAATTGCACACTCGCAGGTGTCTGTACTTTTGCGGGGTCACCTATGCGTCATACTGTATGTCTAGACAGCCTATAGACACGTTCCGGCTTTGTCAACGAAAAATAAAATCGTGTCTACTGAGAACAGCAAGCAATAATTCCATTTTTTGCAATGCAGTGTATAAAAAATATCAGTTAGATTTCTAATTCTAATTTACAAATGATCCCAAAAGTCGGTTATTCATAACAACACCTGCACGTGTAGCTGCAGCGCCCGACTGGTAACCATTAATCAGTCAAATTCACACTCAAATCGGCCAACCGGGGCGTATTATATTACTGATATCTGTATCTGTTTATCGTTCTGCAGATGCTTGCACATAACAAAATAAATGAAACACTTCAGAAGTTTATATTTACCTTGGATACTGTTTTTGTATTAAAAAGAAAAAAATATAATGCTCATGGAAATGTAGACAACGATTAAATTGGACCTTTATTGCAAGTGGTATTGCTTTGGTTACATTCCGAGATAACTCACACCTAAAATGAAATGAATATACTGTACTGTCTACGAGAAAATTTATTTACAAATATTTTCTCCTCGCTCTTCTTCTACTAGAACCATTTGTGAGTAGTATAACTGTCATAGTGTATAATAATGTAACGAACGTCACAATCTGATGATGCAACTTTGAAAACAGTATCGATTTCTTCTACAGTACTTAGTATTTAGTCATTTTTCATAGACTACACAAGCCAAAACTATTGATCAGCCTATCGACAACCAATGTGGTGCTGAAGTTTTGACTTCCATTGAGGCACAGATTTAACAATACACATTTACAATTACCTTATTAATTCAAGAAATTTCCAGCTGATGGATGTTGACTTCTAGAAAGATTGTTGACTGTCACTATAGTGTACAAGTTCTCTCTCTAATATATGAAGACAATTTTGTTCGAATAAATGCCAGAACAGCTGAACAGTCAAAAATACGCACATACATTGGAAGATAGTCACCGCGTACGAATCGCTTTTTAAAAAAATGACTGATTTGTCTCAACATAAAGAAAACGCGGCAACATATATCCACTAAATATTTGACGCACATAATTTTTCACTCGACAAGGCCGATAGAAGTCAACACGTTTTTTTTATAAAAACGAACATTGTATTTTTTATCTAAGCGACAATATTTGATGTCGTACAGATCTAAGAAATATATGCAGCGTTTATCACGCGTTATCTATTTATAAAGCAAACTCGTGGTCAGTGCCGGTTTAAGACTTCGGAGGCCCTGGCGCACTGAGAAAAATGGGGCCCCTAACCAAATTTTGAAATTTCAAAAAATCGATTTTCACCATACAATTCTATAATATTACAACAGTAAAGACAACTGAATTAAATAGAAGTATACAATCATTTATCAATTGTAATATCTACCAATACAAATTTACCAATTGTCATTCCGGTATATAACAAATAGACCAGAAGAATCTCTTCCTACATTTAGCTGAGCCAAAGGCGTCAATGATTGTAGGAAAGTCCAACTGCTGAAGCAAATCACTTTCAATGTTCAATAGAGATAGGTCGTTTTGTCTCTCTTGGGTCTGTGTTGATCTTAGAGCAGACGAGATGCGTTTTAGGTGACTAAAGGTGCGCTCACTAGTACAGTCCGTCACAGGGAGAGTCAAATAATGACGAAAAAGAATGCTTGGGAAGGATGTACTGAAATCATTATCCAGCATCAGTTTGAGCATCTCATGAAGGTGAGAAGTCAATAACCTTGAGGTTCTTGAGCAGTGATCTCCACTGGAACCATTCATTCTCAACTGTGGTCACATCTTTTGGAGTAGAAATCTACCATTCCATTCAAAGGAACTTCTGCTTCCACATCGGTGTGCCGCAAGACCGAGAACAGCTTGTTGACCTTTGAGAGTAGGCTGTGATTCTCTTGTCTAGGTCAATAAGAAAGGAATCAATAATCACTAGGAACGTAGGTATTCTGAATTCTTCAGAGTTGCCGGGTGACTCTAAACTTTTGCAAGGGACTGTAATTATAGTTTATCAAACAAAAGCATCAAACTATTATTTCATAAAAAGGGTGTAGGTAATAGTTATGAGCCCGTCGAGCTCATGGTTAATCTAGCACTGCTCATGCTACTGTATTTGCGTTGAAATCACATGTGTTGAGTAAACTGTAAATTTACTGAAAGCACGTTGTTAGACAAAAATCAAATATTCTTTTAAATCCGCTTTGATTTATTACAACAATAATTAGATAAGTCTTTTTCATTGTATAACGATGTATATCAAAAAAGGTGTGTGCTCACGGTAAAGCCGAGACCATATTTCTTTGGCAGGCAAAGACAGGCGGGAAGAATAACAAGTTTATTATTATCTATATTTTGCTACAATATCTGTACACATACAGTCAAAGTGGAACAGCACACTAAATTACGAAAAAGAACATCAATTAAATTAAACAAAAACAGTTAACAAAAACGCAAGAATTTAAAATATCTAAATTAAACTGAATACTTTCCGAGCCAGTTTCTGGAATCCCGAACACACAGTTTGGGAGGAAGTCACTTGGGATCATCAATCAAATGCAGGAAGCTACATAGAAAAGCAGTGGTTTCCTAGCCGCATTCCGGACGCTGTTCATGAATAAGTATATGATTTATGCTGTACCGATGGACGCAGCAGTGTTGGATTGCGGTACCGGGAACCGGGGTTGCCGAGGAAGTCAGCTGATGGATAACACTATGGAGTCAGTCTATGCCATGCCGAATCATGACTGTCTTGAAAAGAGAGGTGCTCAAACCAAGTATTGAAATGTGAGGATCATTTTCTATTCCATGCTTGATGACCTATATTTAACTTCTGATATACTGTATACTGTACTAATAATTATAAATATCTTTCATAGGGTTCTACTCTAGAGTTAAGCAAACCCGGGACTTAAACTATCAGGCTGAACAAAACTTTATCGAAAACTATGAATGAATTAGAGAGAGTGTTTTATTTAGCAATTATGTCCCTGTAACACTACCTGCATGCGTTTGATTTATACTTTCCAAAAGGCGGATAGAAAGACCCGAAATGATGTCATTCGCACTACACCAAACGGTTTTATAAAGGCAACAATAAATGCTTCTCTACAGTTTTTTAAAGGTAGAATCCATATTTCGCTAAACCCAGGCATGAGAAAAATCCTGATTTTTGGGGGCAAAACTATTCATCAAAAGTCATAACTCCCGTTTTTAAACCAAGTTTATATGGATTGCCATTCCATAAACACCAATTCTGAGATGCCTTTAAATGCATTTTAAGTCTAATAATCCCATGGCTACTCTGCTAGTGTAGCCATAGGCGACCGAAATGTTTCCCTTCAAAATTTCAGTATTTTTCATTTGACTCCACTCTCATGCCTGCAAAACTCTGTGAGAATGTCATGGAAATAAGGGTGTCTGTTTACTGTGACCCCGATTATTTAAAGACAAACTGGCGGTATACCTCCCCTTATCCCAGTTTTCCGCTAAAGCACAATAAAATGGACTGTTCACCCTATTTAAAGGAATGGCATTAATTTCTCAGGCCAAATGTGAGCGACCTCTACCAAATAACTTGTTTGGCTTTGTGATGCCGAATCCAAACAGACCCACACTTTCGACAATCCAGTTGGGACCATTTCTAATATAAACCTCCAGCCATATATAGCATTATTTTCATGATCAATGTCATTGCGGCCTAATGGCGTCTGCATGGTGACTTCTTCATCAGGGTTTATTATTTCGCTTTATTAAAAAATTGGCGCAGCTTTATGAGAAGATTTTCTTCGGGTTGAAACGATTTCATAATGATGTATTGGCTGTATAGTATGGGCTCCACCGGTTCTCTATATTGACGGTATGCCGCTGTTGGTTATATGTCTGTGTCGTCCAAGCAGTCAAATAGAAGCCATGGTAAGAACTGATGCTAATTACACTCCTCAACGGCTTCTGAACTCACTCATACTGGTCAGATTGCTTTTATGAAACATCTCCTCACAAATTTGAAATGTGCTTTATTGGTTGGTCTTGTTTTTTTCAAACTGATTTTTTTTACTTTTTATTTTCTGTTACAATACAAATTAGTTTGAATGAATTACAAATTAGTGTATCTGCAATAATCATACACACAAACTCACATACACACGCACAGTTTGTCACTTCTTCTTGTTTCACTGAGAGTGTGTTGACACATTTACCACAAGGCATTTTGAAACCCCAACGTCGAAGATAACTTCGATTAATTTCCTGTTGTAACGTTCTAAATTTTTTATTTAACACTACTTCGCCCTTGACTAAACATTAACTCTAATGTATGTATGTTTAATTTTTGTTCAATTTTGTATCATCTTCTAAACACAACACTCCACTCTGGCGCGGGAGTCCGGTCCTCGTCCAGGACACAGTCGTAAAGGTTTTTCATCATTCTATAAACACTATGTTATCTCGGGGGGGGGGGGTGGAGGAGGTCCGTGACTTTAGAGAGGGTGCTTTGATATACTGCATTGCGGGTCTGTTCATTTTGGTGAGAATAAAAATGTTTCTGTGGTATTCCAGTTCGAGAGCAGGTTGTTACGTAAAAGGGTAAAATATATTAGCAGTATTGATAGCTTTATACATTTTGTAAATTAATTATCCCATTAATTATTACTAATTGGTCATAATTCGATTTACAAATTTATAGCGTGGAACTCTAGGCAGAAGAAAAGAAGAAGGAGAAGTACTGTAAATACCAACCATTCCAAAATGTATTAAAAAATAGTTATTAATAGGAAATAAAATGATTTCAATTATATTACTTAGAGTAGTATATTTCGAAATATTAAGAAAACGGTTATTTGTGAAAACGATACAATGTATTATTAGAGTCTATCCTGATTCTAGCTAATGGTTTCAGGTTTATTACGCACTATTCCTTTTCGTCTGGGTGAAATATATTTCTCCATAAAAGGGTACAGTTCGCAGACAGATACACGAAACAAAAATATTGTATAAGATGCACTATTTTATTCAAAGTTTAAATGTTTTTTTTACATTTCATAGGGATAGAGGAATTATAAATATATTAATACACATCTAATGCATCTAATTATACAGTACGGAAGTGTCCAAACATGAAGGGTTTGTATAAAAGTACAAGTACGAATAAGAAAATGGCATATATATCTAACTGTATACTGGTGAGTACTTCCTTATTAATAGGCGGTCAGTAAGATCTAAACATTAATATAGATCGGATCATTAAATGGGTATTAATGAGGAAGAGTATTCTTGAGCATTGTCGAGCAGCAGGGGTCATAAAACTGTTGAGCAGGGCAGAATGGATGCATACCGTCCGCCTGACTACGTACTCCACCCTCACGATGGCGAATCGGCAAAGCGGGGGATGGGACATTTTGAAAAAGAGAGTTTTCAAGTCGGTTTACTCTAATGAAAAAGAGGGCCATCGCTTCGATAAATTCACTTTAATATTACTCAGATTATGAACTGTCCATGCCAGTCAGTCTCGAGTTTGGAGAGACGTATAACGTAACCATATGTTGCAACGATCCGCTAATTTTGCACTGGCAAACATACTTTTGATTATTGATTTGGATATAGTAAATTCTATGGTTCAAAGTGAATGAAGTGAGCACATTATTGGAATAATAAATGAATCGGTAAACGCACGATAAATACTTTTTTCCATAACAACTATGATGACGATGTAGACATTTATTGAAACAGTCAACCATAGCGCGTTTCGTTATATTGCCTTCATAAATAGATATAATAATACATTAGTAGAGTTATGGTGTTTAAAGTATTATTTGACATTTTGATGAAAATTTGAGTATTGTAATAGTGTTGTAATTAATTTAGTATAGTTCTCTTTTAGAGCATAATCGTTTCTGGTTCGAAAATAAAGTCATGTGTCCACAATATTGTATTCTGAATAGAATGTATTGTACGTTTAAAATTGACACTCACCTATTTGTTTTAATTAAATGAGCTATGTATTTTAGGGTGGCCGGTCTTTTTACAGCTGAGTGTAATACTGAAATCAGGAGATGTATAGGGATAGCAAAAGACGCATTTCAGAAAATGGAGGTGCTAAACAATCGTAACCTGTCAATAGAGAAGAGGATAGGTGCAGTGATGCAGTTGAGTTGTGATTTTACAGAATAGTGATTAAGCTCCTGTGGACAGAGCGTGTAAGCAATGAGGAGGGGTTTAGAAGAGCAGACAGCGAGCGAAAATTAATGTAGACCACCAGGAAGAGATAACTCGAATTCTTAGGCCATATTATGAGGAAAGGTGGTCTTGGAGAATTTGACATTGTCGGGATGCATAGAAGGAAAGAGAAGCCGAAAAGTGGTGTCGTCTTGTACAAAGGACGACGGCGGAGGTTCAAGTCTATTACACAAATATAGCTGAAATGTTTGGCACTTACGAGCGGCCTTAAATAGTCTCGAGTGCATGGTGGAAATTTTCTCGAGACGGTCGACGCTTGGCCAGAGATGGCGGGGAATCGGTTGACAAACAGCTGAATAGTTGGCATTTGATGCGATGTTAAAAGCGGCGCTGCGGTTAGCCGACAGAAGTCCGACTACACTTACAGGTAAAACCTGACATGTGGTGTTAAGGAAACAGCCCGCGAGCGATTTAATTTGGATTGGGGTGCAAAGATCTGTAAAATGCCATCACCTTTGTAAGGACGTTGGCCGGTCAGCTTTATCTTGTTAGGACCGCAATGAGTGGAATTGCTTTTGGGAGCCGACTACCTACTTTTTCTGAGGAATTCACGCGGGAAGCCATTCATTCTTCATCAAAGAGTCAGTCGAGAAATCATATTATATAGAAAAGGTTTTCGCAACTATACATTATATACTAATGATTTGTTTTCTGTCTGTTACTTGTGCTGCCTGTTTCTTTGTATAAGATGATTTTTGTTTTTATCAGGTATGTTTACCAAAATGATGGCATGCGGTTTGTAAACTATTTTTACCTTTGAACTTTTCAGCTTTCATTTTCTAATTATTTAGAAAAATCAGAGGTATAAGTTGTTGTACGCAATGAGTTAGCACAATCGCTCGGTAGTCATTCAGAATTAAAGATTATCTATCATCCATATAGTCGCTTCTTTTGTGCGTCAGCAAGGATGCGTTTTGCTACCAGCCTATACAACCCATTTCTCAACCCAACTGAGAATTGTTTCTATGTAGTCAAGGGCAAAATACGCGAAACGTTGAGGGAAGAGGTCGTTCAGGACCAGACTGCAGCAGCAATCCCAATAGGAATGACCGCAGCTGAACATCGGCGTACCGTTCTTCGATTTCGAAACCGTGTTGGAGTCACCAGTCATCAGAAGTGAAATGGTAGCCTACATGGCGGATGGGAGCATATATTATCTTTTGACTTACCTTGTTACCTTATCCTGTCAGTTCGCGCACGACCTCTCGCGACATCCATGACCAGTTTCCTCCGCTCTCCCCGATTCTTCGCCATCGTTCGTAAATCGTTGAGCGCGAACCCCGTTTCGCCTTTCACTTCATCCAGTCATCTTGTCCTTGACCTATTTTTTCTCCCACGCCTAGCATAATGGTCTTCCCTAGGCCCTCTCAACACATGTCCAAAGTATGGTAACGTTTGTTTAAGTATCATAGCGTCCAATGGAATAGTTGCTCTTATGGCCGATAGCATTCGGATTCTGCAGGAAATAACTACAGCTTTAGACAACAGCAGGCGCGATTTTGGTCTCCGAATAAGTGCAGAGAAGTCAGAAACTATGGATATTTCGCGTGAGGAAAAAGTTATTCGAATCTCCCTCTCTGATGGTCAGCCCCTAAAACCAGTAGACCAATTCATCTATCTATAGGTGGTCTCTTCACAGCCAAGGGCACAGCGTTGGAAGACATCAAACATATATAGTTCTTCACCTGTCTAATGTATTAAGAGCGGAGATAAATTTGCGAAAATCAAATATTTATAAATTAGAACAAGAGCAAAAAAATACAACAATATAAATCCAGTTCAATCAATTATAATGAAGAGTTAACACAAGCACAAATCAACTGCTTATTTCTTGTTAAACAAGTAAATCTTAATA
>JAUYWV010137702.1:0-10750 GCA_032274565.1 Nematoplana nigrocapitula
CATACCGAACGTGGATGCTGTTCTGTCTAAACGTTCAGTCAATTCAGCAAGTTCGTGCATGCTTCCGGCAAGAAGGTATATGTCATCTGCAAAGTGAAGGTTAGAGATGTTCCTACCTCCAACTGACACTGTTCCTTTAAAAGTATCGATTGCTCTAGACATTATTTCCTCAAGGAAAAACTTGAAAAGGCAAGGGGATAGTAAACATCCTTGCCGAACTCCAACGGTAGTACGAAACCATTCACCAATAACACTGTCTGTAAGGACACCACAGGTAGTTTTGTTATAAAGGGATTCGATGGTAGGGACGAGATTTGGATGAATGTTGTATTTTTTCATGGTTAGCCACAAGGCTTCATGTCAGACCCGATCAAATGCCTTCTTAAAGTCTATGAAGTTATTCGACAGGTGGAGTTTGTGGTCACGATACTTTTCGTAGATAACTCTTAGGTTGAAAATCTGCTCCACTGTCCTATAGGTGAAAACTATTATGCATCAAAGTGTTATTTATATGTACTATCCATCAATATAACAATAAACATAACCAGAACATATTACAGCTCCCAGATTCCTATTTTCCATTGAAACAAATATTATAGTATATTGATATAACATTATAGTAATTGCCTACTAGAGAATTCAAATTCCATATTTTGGAGTTTTAATTATCAGTAATATTTGTTTAAGTTTTATTATGACTATTGCTATATAAATTGCACCACCACAGCAGATTCAAGATGGGACATTTGATATAACTAAAAGAATATCCCTATATTGATATTAATGTAGAAGATGGGGAGGAGGTGCCTTATCCATGAGACCCATTCTCCTGCAATGAGGAGCTATATAAATGTAGAGGAGTAGGGGTGACATTACAACCATGGACGACCTTTGCAAAAACTGGAAGCTATTCATGATATATGGAACAATTTCCACAAATAGAAATGCAATGTATCAGTACTCTCCTTTGTATTAGCTGCTCAGGTACAAACAACAATAACCACTACCACATCAGCTCTCCTAAGGTGTATTCATCTGTATCATAAACCCCTTTTGGACATTCCCCATAGTTAGGATATTGTTGCTATAATATTTCAGTCCTTAGTGGTAATATGGAATATATAAGCATAGAAACAGATACAAAATTGCTTTCTTGCTATAGATTACAAAATAAATAATTAAAATATAAATATATAGCCTTACATATTTTTATAATTTTTTTATATTTATTAACATAGACAAAATTACAATAAAAAATAATAATTTAAACTAAATAGAAATAAATATTTTATATTTTCAAAAGTGACATATTCCATTTGGGATCGGGAATTAAGCAAATGTATACTCTTTTTAATAATATGTATGATATTTTGCAAGTTCTCTAATAGCCGGCAAGTAAGGTTTATCTTTTCAATTTTACTTAAATATAATGAATTGAGCCTGAAACAATCTAAAACTTTGCTTATGGGCAAAACAATTCACCCATTCTATTTACAGTCATCCATATAGATGGCTTCTTTAAAAGTAATAACTTATTTACTTATCTCAGGCTTTATAAACTGTGTCTTAGATTATATTCATTGGCACCCAGATTAATCTAAAAATGTTGCATTTAAAAATATCACAAAAAAGTACCTGTTTTCAGATATAAAATGATTATGGTTTCAGTAGTTGAACAGATCTTTGATGTTATTTCTTGAAAGCAAATTATAAAATTTGAATATAACAATAACATTCCATCTCACTGTGCAGCTGTTAAGAATACTGATCATTTCAAATATCTGATAAATTTATTGGACAACTAAATAGTAAGCAAATGCAATCTACCGAAAAGTTACCAAGATTTCCAAATACAAATGGATATATTACACATGAATTTATTGTTCAATGCATTATACTTTTAGAATTGAAATGGAAATAGAATTCTTATGTTAGGCACATTGCTTTTCTAAAAAATAGATTTAATGATTTATCTAGATGCTGGAGGTGAATTATTCATAATACTTGTAAACGATAAGTGCCAAATTTTGCTCTTCATATTGCTAAATTCTCCACATAGAAGTTTATTTTGTGGTCTCCTTCATTCTCTCTTGTAGATTGTCTGCTCTCACGCTATGTACAAACTCAAAGACAGCATCCACGTGGTGGATGTGTATGACGCAGCGGCGTCCATTGGAAAAGACTTTGAGCTGATTATCGACCAGTATGGCCCAGATGCAGTGTCCCGACTGATGCCCAAAGTGATCAGCGTGTTGGAAGAGTTGGAGGAGTACGCCATACGATGCGAGAACGAGGGCCGAGAGGTGTTCGCGCTTCAGGCAGCAGTGGACAAATTGGAAGCGGAAAAGGTGGCTCGGGTAGAGGATAGGTCCCGCTACGAGAAAGTGAGTATAGGTGGGCTTAGTAGTTGCAGACAAGAAGATGGTGTCACTAGTTGTACTACGTTAGGGAGCGGCGTTAATTTTGTAGACGAGCAAGATTTAAAGAAATTCATATTTACAGTCCTATTTACATATTGCGTGTATGTGTGTGTTGTTCACGTTCTGTAGGAATTGGAGCAGATAGAAGAGTCTTGGAGTTCGGAGAGTCAGGCGTTGTTGAAAATGGTGGAGAAGTTGCAGGAGGAAAATCGGCGACTCCTGACGGAGATCAATGAGAAAGCAGACGAGACAGGAGCGACTCCTGTGGATGAGAGTGGTGAGTAGTTCACCCTCCTTTTGTTTAATCTGTATGGCTCTACATCTGTTTGTCTGACCCTGCACTCGAGATATCCCTGAAGATAAGAGAGAGACACAAAAATAAAGAATAAAACTCACACAGAAATCAAAGAGTAAAATTCTCAAATACATGGGTGAACACAATTATTGATCAAATTTGCAAGACACTGATCAAAGTGGTAAAAATCTTCATTCAAGTTTAAGACCTTATTAGAGATAACTTTGATAAAAGCGGCTTCACAAATATGTCTCAGAGCCAAATCAGGGTATTTATAGCACAACGAAGCTGAAGTAAAATCGATACAATGTCCGGAATTTAAAATACGAGAAGCTAAAGCAGTTTTGGTATTAAAAATGGAAATATCCAGTTTATGCTCTTTAATATGGCATTCTAAATTCCAACCGGTTTTCCCAATATATACTTTATCATAATTCTTACATGGAATTTTGTTAGCACCAGCATTAGAGGTGGTCGTAGAGTTATGAAAGCATTAGAGGTGGTCGTAGAGTTTTTTTCATAAGGTTCGATTTAATTTTATTTGGGTATTGAAAAGTGATTTTAGACTGATGAAACCTAGAAAAAAGATGATGATTAACCTTGCTATCTAAAGGATATGAGCTTTTGAAATTGGTTCCCTTGCAGATTGACCAGCATAACTCTATCCGAGAGTGCCCAGAATCCCAGAAGGCATTTTGCTCTTTCCTTATCGTTTGAGATAAACCGCAGAGACATACATCACATTTCTGCTTGACTGTAGAGGTAAACATATTGTAACTATAATTTAAATATGTTATGCACATCGAAAACCAGGGAAATCGGAATTTTGTTTATAATTGGTCCTCCCTGTGAAAAAGGGGATTAGACCTTTTAAATGACGGCCAACAAAATGAAAATTGTCGAAACAATCACCGTGTAAGGTCAGTCAGAATTCTCTGTCATTCAGTCATATCTACATGAACGCACAGTCGACCTTATCCTCTGAGTAGGGCTAGCTGTTACCTTTGTATTCTTTTCATTGTCGCGCAGTTTCAGCGCAAGAGCTTCAAATGATCTCCCGCTTGAAGGAGACGATCAACAAGCAACGCGTCCAGGTCAGATCACTGAAGAAGGAGGTGTTCCAGAAATCGGTGGACATGGATGCGGTAAGTGAGCTTAGTTTGTAGAGGCCATCAGAGTATAGCATGAAAGCGAGTAACGTCCAATGCATCAAATTTGGTACGATAGCAGATAGCGACACTTGTTGTGGCTTTCCGGATGTACTACAGTGAATCTATGAATATTACTGTATTCACTCAGCTGAGTTCAAAATATCTAATGGTTTAATCAGCAAGGCTTCTTTCTGTGTTTCGTTTAATAATTAATGTAAAACTATAGGACAGCTATTGGAGAAAGAGCAAATTGGTTTATTCCAATTGGTATCTTCGATAGATTACGTAACAGGTTAATTTTGACATCTGGAATTAAACTTTACAACCCGAAGTGAAGAGAATTGTGGAAAATGTGACGAAACATTCTTTGCAATTCCGAAACAGAAGCAACTAAATTCACTGGTCATTGTTGGGAACGGTCTTCGGCAAAGGAAATGGCGTCTGGTGCTGTTTCTTCAGCTCAGATGAATGAACATTCTAACGCTGAAATAGTGAGGCTACTGTCAATGAATACATATTATATTTGTAGCACGAAACAGCAAGACTGGAATGTGCTAAAGTGTCAGCTATTAGCAAAGAGGTGAATTTGAAGCAATCTGTACAATATGCAATATGTACAGTTTCGTTTCAAGAAGGTTAACGTCAAGAACTCTTGTTTCGTGGACCTCTTCTAAAATACCAATTTTAATTCAGTCGCATTTCACCCCGCTGACTCACCAGGAAGGCGCGAGGAGATGGCGGACGAAGAGCAGTACAATTCCAATATTTGAAAATGGATCGATACACGAAATAGCACACACGCACGCACGCAGAGAACGAAGTATTGCTTGCCGACATTTGTGTTCCTCTGTGCCCCTCATTTCCGTGCTTGTGATGAAAAGGAATAGAGAGGTGATTTTGGGAAGATGAGCATTGATTTAGAAGGACCCCTACGTATCTAGCAGCACCCGAAAGAGCTCACCCTAGAGATTTTCATAATAATAAAATTGGCATTGATTAATCCTAATTTACATTGTCATTTCATTTACACACACTTTTCCAAGGACCCAAAGTCAGACAGTGCAGATGGGGTGGACCCCTACAGAGCTGGGCTCCCTCCGTGACTATGCAGACTGCCATTGAGTGAGGAAGGAGAGAGGAGGTGGAGGAGAGAAATAAAAACGGCCATAAAATCGGCTGTCCTATTGCTAGCATCCGCCCCAAATCTATATTTGCCGTAACTTATGATGGACGGCATAACTAACTTCCGGAGTGGAGATTGTGTGTATTGCGGTCATTTTCCATGTCCGCCGCTCTCTCCTAAAATTGTTTGAAAAAACATTGGTTTTACTTGGCAGCTGATTTATCGATTATACCCTCTCAACCCGACCAGTTGCAGCAACAGGTGGATCGACTGGCTCACACGAACGCCGAGCTGCGCCGGAAGCACTGCGTCAGCAAGAAACAGGCGAATCACCTAGTGGAGGAAAAGTCCGACCTTGAAGTTCAACTGCAGACGAAGGAGCAGATGATTCGTCACATGCGAGTTCTCGTCCAATCAGATTCCTCCGACTGTTCGACTCCGGGGGCACCAGGCGGTCCAGACTGCCATTCGCCAAACCTGACTGGTGGACCGGGCTCGCCCCCATTGTCGCCGGTGAGGCGCATCTCCAATACTTCTTTCCTCATTGCTGTCTCGTTCATCTTTCTTCCAGGCTCTCCCTTTTCACGCCTGCCATAGTCTTCCGGACAATCCTCCTGTTTGGCTCTATCTGGGGCCTGCTTCATGAAACTTAGCTGCTAAATTTAGTAGTCAGCAGTCCGAGTTCCTAAATAGCTGTTCAACTAAAGTCTGTTGCATAAAACACTGCTAATTAGTAGCTCCGTGAGTGGGTACCCGGACGTGCTGACCTGGAGGGAAATGCAGAGGCGTATCGACTGGTCAACTCTCTCTCTCTGCGACAGCTTCCATCTTTGCTCTTCCATGCTTTCTCCCTCATGATGTTCGTTTATCCCTTCTCTGTCTGGCAAGTCCTTCACACCATAGAGTAGACTACTAGTAGTCTACCTACTCTATGCTTCACACTGCCTCGGTACGCACTTCTCTTTCAATCGCAGCGGGTCTTATTAGCAGTACTCCCATTTTACCCATCTCATCGCCTACGTGTCTTCCATTAATCCGAAATGTCTTGCATTCCAGTCACGTTCCAATGACTTCCTGACACTTTTTGTCCCTTCTACACCGAATATGTCCATTGTATCTGTCCCAGGCTTGGTTCTTCACCTTCTGATCGCTCGATCTGCTCGTCACTTCAGCTAATTTGGCGCAGCTCCTCACAGCTCGTCGATTCTTATAGTTTATTGAATTTTTGAGTGAAAGCTTCATAAACCTACTCAATATGGCTTGTAGTCAGGTGGGAGAAAAACTTTATTTTCCTAGTTTCGCCGGGAGGGCAAATTCCCACGCATTTTTTGCTATACCGTCTCCCCTTCTTCCTTGCCAAATATCTGCACACAAGCGCACATATTGTTGTTGCGTGGGAGTTTCCTCGGCATCACTCGAACAACTCGGGCAAAATATCCCACTGGGTTGGTGTTGGTGCTGTGTCGTGTGCGGATGTCAAATATGGTGCCTTACTGTATACTTCCCTCCTGAGATGATCCCAAAGCTGACAATAACGACACAACGAAGCTACTCTCCTCACTCGACCACCAGAGAGGGGGAGAGAATTGGCTCACTCCGTTCCCATAGCAACACTACTCGAAGAATGGGGGCGAGATAGAGGCGATTGATTGAGACGTGATCTGATCTGAATGAAGAGTAGCGGATCAATGAGAACTCTTTCTCGATAGACTTCGTCTTCGCCGATATGTCTAAGTCGAAGCAGCGGCATCTCGTTTTGCTGCGGGGAAAGTGAAAGGAACGAATTAAGAGGGACATCGCAACCTCTTCAAAAACCTTTTAACACCACTTCAACCACCACAACCACAGTATTAGCCGTCCGCAGCGCCGACAAGGATAGTAAGGAAAAGGATCTTGTGACTGTTCCGCGGTGGACTCGGCGGCGATGTCCTCGGTTCGACTCCTGTCTCGGTCCAAAATATAAAAACTATTCAGTGTCAGTTAGAAGGCACAATAATAAGTCCCGTGCCCAAAAGGTGTTTTACCATAGTAGTGAATATAAAGTGCATTATAAATTAAAAAAGAAAGACTATAATAATTATAATAAAATACATGATTACTTAGCAAGTAGTATGTGGCTTTCTTGAAAATATTTAGAAAATACGGCTATATACTTAGACGTAATTATTTTACCGCTACTTGGACGTCATTTTGTTGCACGGCTGATTAGCCGTAGGATTTCTTTTTTTATTTCTAGTGTAGTGTGCTATACGGGCGGAGAGGGATGGTATTTTGTCGCCTGAGACATATCGTGTGTTATAAATGGAAATCGTCATTTTTCCAGCGATGCTACATTTCCGCACAGGACACAAAATGTATATGTGTTAATTGCTGAGTGACTGCGTGCATGGCTAAGTGGCCGGCAGTCCTATCTGTTTGAGAGGGTTGGTGAAAATACCGAGCGGTTGCATCCATCAGCAGTAGTGTACCATGGTCGCAATTGTATTTGGAAGTAATATCCTTTATTGATCTTGTACCATGCCAATTAATTATCGACTCTTTTTACACTCCTCATACATACTGTATATGCGTGTAGAATCTTTTCTACCACCTATAGTTTCTTAATTAGTTCAGACAGAAGTGGAAATAATACCTCATTTCAGTCTTCCTTTCCGGCTTTAGTGCATCACGGTAGTAATATAATTTCTAAATTGCGATCCCAAGTGTGGCATTAAGTATAATTATCCAGAATTCTGACATCTTCTAAAATACACTCTCCTATTTTCAGTCCCCAAATGAAACACGGAGTGCACCTTTCAAATGTTCCAGTGTTGTGGAAGAAGTTACGTCTTTACGCGAGCCAAGGAAGTAAACGTTCTGGTGATTTGGAAGTGCAGGGTTTGATGGTGCAGCGAGTGCTCTGAACAATCTGTGGGAAAAGTATCGGGTCTAGTATGGCGTATAAAAGCGCAGCTGATTCAAGAAGAGCAGTTAATTTCTTTGGCTGTTCCAGAGGTCAGCGGATAAGGAGAATGGCTTGGTGTCGAAAGATTTACTGTAAAAGTCACAGCAGTGCGACTTGTTGAAGGGAACAGAATTAATCAGACAGTTCTGATGCTTGTAGTTGCCCCTCTCTGCCCATCTATCGTTCTGTCTGCTCTTGTCTGATCACCTCCAGCATTATGCCTCTTACGCTGATCTTTCATACAATTAACTAGAGATCGAGTTTCTTCTATCTTCCGCTTTTCCTGTCAGTAGTATACTGTCTCTTCACCCATCAGATCCTCTCAACCCAGAGTGAGACTCAGGAAGAAGCTGAATATTTCCACCACGGCTGAGAGAGTTTACTGAATCGATTTTAGGATAATATATATAAAAGTAGTACCGGGATCCAGTTGAATCCTTTGTGTGTAGGGGTTCCTGCTCCTGTAGGCAAGTGCTACATTCTCTGGGATCTCCTGCAGTTTCTGTATCCTATTTCTGTCCACATCTCTTCTCTCTTCATTTCTCTTTCTAAAAAACTAACCCAGAGTCCCTAGTATACAGCTCACTAGATAGAATATTGAAGTCTATACTTAGCCCGCTTATCCTGTTTTCCTATTTTTGAATTGATTTATGTACGTACGCGCGTGTGTGTATGCTGCTTTGTACTACATACAGTTCATGTCGACCGAAGAGCAACAGTTTATCGATCGTCTGAACGCCGAGGGCAAGATGATCTTCGACAGTAGCGATCCGGAGCGACCTCGGTTCAGCATGCAGGATCTCAAAGAGGTCCTCCTCGAACGGAACGAACTGAAAACCAAACTGATCGAGGTCGAAGAGGAACTCAAAGTTTTCAAAACGGCTGGGTACGATTTTTAATTTTAGTCTAACCGCCATTGTAGTTTGTCCACGTGAAAATTGGATTTAGACCAACTGACATTAAATCTAATCCATGTGCCAGTGGAATTTGTCCAAGTGTCAGTCAGTTTAGACCAAGTGTCTTTGAATTTAGTTCAACTGCAAGTGAAGTTTGTGCATGTCAGTCAGTTTAGTTCAACTGTCCGTGAACTTAATCCAATCGTCGTCATCTTAGACCAGTCGCGAGTGAATTTAGTCCAACTGCCAGTCAGTTTAAGTCAAGTTACGTTGGATTTAGTTCAGAATTACCAGAGACATATATTTCTATAAATAGAGCGTGACGTGAAGCGAATCATTATGATGTATAGTAATTATACGTGACACGAAGGCCTGCCTACCAAGCGGGATTTCTGCAACCAATCGGAATTGCATGTTCTAATTGCTATTGATTTTCGTCGCGTGGCTTCGCGGAAAAATAGAAAATTTCCAACTTCACTAATTCGTCGCGTTTTGTGGGCATAGGCTTATTGAACAACATGTATTAAACCTTTTGTGTCGCGTCGCGTTTGGACCGCATATGCCTTTACACTACAGACTAAATAATATCATCCCTAATCACGCTAATAGACACCTCGAGTGATCACATCCGGGATTTCGCGGCCAGTTTGAAAACAATCACGCTAGATCTCGTTGAATCACAATTATTGCTGTGATTATGCGAGTGTAGTATTGTTTAGAGTGTAGTCGATTGCGACCCAGCTCTGTGCGCTTTTTGGAGTCTATTTGTGTCCTAGAGCAAAGACGAAAGCAATAATGAAAATCTATCACAAAGCACAAAGTAGTCAACCGGCTCTGTCCCCCTTTTTGGGCTAGCACGACGATGGCAACGCTGCCATATGGACGCGGGTGGGTTGCTGCCAAAGCGGAAGGAGGAGGGGGAAATTGTGTTTGAACTAAGTGGGTGGAGTTTATTGCTAGCCCAAAGCCATGACGTCAATCTCTCCCGAATGGGATTGACACACAACGCGCCATCTGTATATCCCCTTCAGCCCGCTCCAGCCAAATTGGCTCTATTTCTGAATGCATATGGAGGGAGCTTCGTATTTTTAAAAAATATATTGACCCTGTCCTTATTAGATATTCACGGAGAGAATAAATTAGCGGTAAAATCGCCCCGCGATGCTGACTGATTTGACATGCAGTTGGTGGAACACAGTTTTTCAATTCATTACACCACAATTTGATTGTCTATTGAAATATTTGCCGCCAGCCAGTGTTGTCTGTTTGTTAATAAATAATTAAATAAAAAATAACCGAGGCACCAACGGCACGGAGACTGCTTATAACAATACGCAGATTAGATGAGAAGCAGTTATAGACAAATTGATTGAAGTCCGTGTTTGTTTGGGGATCAGTTTCAGCCCACTGTCATTCCTGCTACTGCAGCCTGCTCACATATTATGCACTATAGATTCGTTGATGATTTTAATACTAAATTTGATAAATCTGAAGCATATTTTCCTCATAAAGTATAGGTCGCCTCACTAGCGACCTACAAACTTCACTTTGCAAGCCAGTGTCTGCTTCCAGTTGTTGGTCTGCCACGTCCTCTTCTTCCACGAGTTGCTTCGCAGAACATCAGGTCATGTATGACTTTGTTGCTTCTCCGACAATGGCCTGAGAGTGACAATTGGCGATGTTTGATGGTCTCGTCTGTCAATTTCGAGATCTCTCCATATGGATCTCGATTTTGATTTGTTCGATGCTCTCGCCAGCTGTTGTTATGTTTTGCTCGGAGAAGCGCTTTGTTTAACCCTATCATACCCGGGGGGGGGGAGGCCGAATCGGCCCGCGCTCTTTTATTTTTACTGGCATTTTTTAAATAAAAGACGCAGCAACTTGAGGTTCAGGGACTTTTCATATTATTATGTTCCGCAAC
>JAUYWV010137724.1:0-10750 GCA_032274565.1 Nematoplana nigrocapitula
TGTAACTTGTTCAATTTGATTTGAGCTTTGAGCAACGAGAAAGCGAGACTTTTAATATGTGAGTGTGTGACATGTTGATCCCTGTCACCAACTCGTCCGGTCAATACTTAGAAACATTTATCAGACTGGATCAACACGTCTACTTAATATGTTAGTGACGTAAATGTGGTCGTTTCAAAACAAATTATAAAACTCCACTCACGACGCTAATTTTTTAAGATATTTTCTAACTTACAGTATGTTAAAAACATTGCAAAAAGCTTTAGAAAATAGAAACAATGGGTTATCTAAGCTTTTAAAATTATTGTTTTTTGGTGCGCTATTCGTTGCCTCTTAATAAGTTATTCTCTCTTTCACCACTTCCAGATACGTGAAACGCTTCATCTCTAATCTGCTGACTGGACGAAAGATGCGATGGCAACTACCACGCTCATAGGATAGCGAGTAGTAATGTGTGATGTGTTGGTGAGAGTGACAATGGTGCTGGTGTTGGAAGAAGGCAACTGAGCACATGTTTTCTCAAAGGAACTCCTCTGCACGACTAACATTATGATGCATTATGCACCAAAATTCCATACACAATTTACCTCGCCTTTGCTACAGATAACAATACTGAATTATTATAAATATTTTTTGTGTTCCGGGTTCCACGCAGGCGACCTTATGTAGAAGCCCGCATATACCATCTATTCACGTTGACTACCTATTACTTTCTCACAGTTTCCTCCGCTAAATATTTTTCGTGCTTTCTCCCTCCACTTCTCTCTTCCATCTCACTCTCTCTCTCTCTCCTCTCTGTTTTCTCCTCTCCTCTGATACATTATCTCTTTCTTTATCTCTGTGTTTGCCACATTCATCTCTCCCCCCCTCTCTCTCCTTTAACGTCAGTCTAGAATCTCTCCTGTCCTCCATTGTAGTTTTCCTTCGCATTTGCAGTGGTGTTGTTTTACATACATAGACATACGAGCATATCTGTCTTTACGAAATAAATATACAAGGATGTTCAAAAGTACAGTATACATTATATGTTCAGGTAGTAATATGTACAGTATATTGATCGAGAACAAATTACCGGAGCTTGCAGCAATGTAGAACTCGTTGTGTCTAGTTAGTTACGTGTTGCCCATTCTTATTGGCTAACATCCGACAAGCTTTAAGTGCGCTATAATAAAGAAGTGGCTGCATCTATATAGCAATTGAATGCCGCGATAAAGCGTCAATATCGAAACATATTACTAAACTGCCAGCTTATCAGTCAGTAGTTTAGCAGCAGACGGATTGGACAGTGCTGTTTCCGTCTCTTAAGGCCTCATCAGCAATCCATACCTGGTTTCTAACTGCAAGCCAGCTGAATTATAACTAAAACATTTATACTGTAGTCAATTGATTGTTGACGATTTAGGAAAATAAATCAAGTCGCTCCTCCCGACTGTTTCTGTAAGTTAGCCGTTCGAACCAGAATTCGGTCAGAGAAAAAAGTCCGATTGGCTAATTTGCAGATCTGTTTTCACCATGTTATCGGCGAACAGAAAGAGACTGACAGACAGACAGAAATAGCTTAATTGACATGCCGAGACAAACCTGTCTACGTATGTACGACACCTACCAACTGCTAATTGTGTACTTAACACCACCTAACAACTTTCCTTCTGTTTGGAAGTGTACGAGCGTACACCCAGGAATAGTTTGGCCGATATCCTCTTTTCTTTCTCACGTATGCAGCATATATATCATTCTTTTGCATTTGTACATAGAGTCTACGACAAAATCGATATTTTCTAACGACGGCCTTCTTTCTGTGAAATGATATATTCCGCTGGTTTGGCGCGATATCTGCTCGTGACGTTGTTTCTGTGGGAGTCTCAAAACCCGAATAGACTGGATGTGGAGGATTTCGAAAAACTTCACACCGACAAGAAATTGTAAAATTCAGTGAAATGGGACAATGATCGAAACAAAACCAGAAATTATATAAACTAGCTAAACACTTCAAGGATACCCGGATCTTTATTCTACTGGGATTTACAAATTGTGTCGCGTACATATACTGTGTAGTTTTTACTGTGTGTTGCCAATTTGCATTTTAATTAAAAATTGTTCTTTTGATTGGTTACCACTCTATTTCCTGCGAAGGAACCTCTAGTCTGATTGATTAATTACATTCTAATCTCTATATAAACTGGAAGCCGGGAACACTCTGAATGTAGACAAATGCCAAGACTGAGCGCATAAATTACTATTTTGATCAGGAATTCCTATGAATAGTTAATTGATAGTTGAATTAATCCGTGTCATATTGTCTACTGCGTTTCTATTTTCATCACAGAGGAGAAAATTCTGATACTTTATTATTTATATAATAATCACATCTTTTCGACTAATAAAACAGAAAAAATCTCAAAACAGTTACTTTATTAATTGTGTTATTCGTCTAATAAAATTTGACAGTAATGCTAAACCAATCAAAATCATTATGTACAGATACTACAAAAGTTGCAGAAATTGCAGCTGATCAGAAAAACAAATAGGGAAGATTATGAAATTTACCAATTCCTATTCGTTCTAATATCTCCCTAGAAGTAAAGGCAATCTACTGGTTTTGCCGTATGCGTATGTGAAAACAATACGCGCCCTAAATATAGAAAAGTAGGAAAGTCAACTGATTCTGATTGGTTAATTTAAAATTTTAAAAATGCTTGCAATAATAACTTTAATGACTGTTTATACTACTAGATCACAGATGAAGAAGTATAAATAACAAATTTTAATATAAAAGAACTAGTAGTATTCTGTTTAACAAAAATATAGATTTATTATAGATACATTTATCTGTTTCAAAAAATTCTAGATTTATTTCAGTTTTCAAAATGAGACTCTCGCAAAGCAATGTTTTTTCTCCTTGTACCTGAAAAAGTATGTTTTAATGTAATGCGCTGCTGCTCATGTACCGTGTGCGATGGTAGACGAAATATTGTACATTATGTCAGAAACTCACAGTGTTTATTTGTCTGTATATATTTCAATATTTATACTACTCAGTTTCGCAAACGAACGATTTGTTCTTGTGACCAGGAAAACATCTGAAAAGTCATTTCTTTGTTTTTTTCGTTTTTCTTGCTGGGTGCATACAATTGTCAACCAGGAGTGAGAGATGTTTATGCTTTTTTAAAAACAAATTGAATAGATGTCAAATGATATATGCATATATATATATTATTCGCTGAAATCCATTTGAGTGTACATACATACTTACAGTCTGCAATATATTTTATTTATTATTATATATTCATCATTATTAACTATTTATTATATAGCACATGTAAAAATGTTATTTTGATTAATAAATGGTTAAACTGTATTAACTTTCTCTCACACAAGACGAATTTCAAGAGAAATCAATATGAATTATATAATTATCATTTGAAGGATTTAAATTTTCTAACTAAATATAGGGAATTGTTTTAATTTATTATGCTTTTACATAAAATTTTTGCCCGTGATTTGAATTATGTAGGTGTGTATATAATGAAACCAATCGTATAAAATATACAGTACATTCTAAAGAACACTGAACTATAGATTTAGGCACAGAGTTAATTTTTATACTATAATAACTGTATATCGTGTTTTCATAAGTCTACAGTATATAAAAGATGGCTAAATATCATGTTTATAATGGGTAAAAACATTTTCCAGTCGAAAGTTTATTCAAGAAAACGAATATCGTCACAACTTCTTTATGGAATTCGATAGTGACTAACACGCATCCATTGGTACAGCAATATGCCAATGAGTTAATAAGTATATCCTGGCAATGTGATAACACGGAGAGCTGGCATAGAATAATCGTGTGTGTGTGTGTGTGTGTGTCTTTATGCGTGTTAGCTATATCTTCCTAGACGATCAATCGGAGAGAGCTAAATTTTTGGAGCTCGATCCTTTGAATGGCTGGGGGCACAGCATGCACTATGTGTTGATTAAATTCCATCCATATGGGCGCCACAGGTTCAGTTTTAAGGGTTCCCTTTAGACCATTTGCGACTATTAAAACTATACATCACGTTTATACCTGTTCTTGATATGCGCGGTCTAAAGAAATTCCGTGGAGTTCAAGAACACATTACGTCGCAGTGAAATCACCACTAACCACAGTCATATTGTATTTCCCATTATTGATTTATTGATTAATTGATTTTTTGTAACACATTTTACGCAATATCTCCAAATTTACATTACTGATTCGAACAAAATGTTTCACTTTTGTCCGCTAGGTTGCAATGTAACCAAAGAAATATCACTTGCAATGTAACCAAAGAAATATCACTTGCAATGTAACCAAAGAAATATCACTTGCAATGTAACCAAAGAAATTTATTTGCAATAAATTTTCAAATTTAATGCTGTCATTATCAACAGTTTTTTAATAGAAACAATATCCAAATTTATAACATTCAAAAGACAACGACAACGTGTTAGGCCGATTTTTTATTTCTGAATTCAAACGCGTTTCACCTCTGGCGTGACTTTGTCAATGTTACCAATAAAATTACAGCATCCGGTAAAAAATAACTGTTTAAACACAATTCGGAGGGCAGAGCACTGGATTGATAAGTTGGTTCAACGGAGCTGACTACAGTGAACAGATTAAACCAATTGATAAGATAAGCGAAGATACAAATCGATTAAAATTCCCTGAGTAGTACATGAGTAATAAAATCACACAAAACTATAACCTACAAACACTAAAATGATTATCATATATAAAAACAAAATGAAAAAGTAAAAAGGCGTAGACTCAGCATAAAACCACGCTTGCTCCGGCTATTCAAAATAGGCTTAAATTTTGCTATACAAAGAGCTTCCTTAATGGTGTGTTTAAAACTGTCGCTTTCTCTATAAAGGATCGTATGATTAAAGTTAGTAGCAGAGCAGTTACGGGTTGTGAGCAAGCACACTAGAGAGAGGACGAGTGTATTCCCTCAAACGAAGGTTGAGATACCTCTCCGTCTTACATGCACACATAGCTTCCTGGGGATGAAGAACATTGAATGTTCAAGACAACGTGTGAGGTAAGATAGCTCGGCACCACGTGGTTCTTCGCCGAGGGAAGACAGTTTTTAATTTGGTGGTAGTTACATCAACATTGACATTTTCTTTAAAAATAATTTGGAGTTTTCGTTTAAGATAAGAAAGATTAACGATGAGTTTTCTAGAATCATATTTGAGTTTATCTAGAAGATTCATGATTTATTTATAAATTTAGTTACGGATTCTACCTTATTTCTGATTTTACGCGGAAATTGAGTATGTCTCCATTTTTCTCTACATTTATTAAGATTTTGGTGAAAACACGAATAGGAACTGCTAGAGTCAAAGACCCTACGGATGTTACCAGAAATAATAGAGCGTGTATAAGTAAAGGAAGCTGCAGTATGAAAATTCATTTGCAGCTCTGTATCAGTAGGTTTTATGTAATTGGAAATGACTATCATATTATGATCCAGATTGATGCTTATGTTTAAAAATGCAATCGAATGACTACCTTTCTCTAGTGTAAAACTATAAAACGGGGAATTAACTTCTAGCGCCACCCCTGGTAAAACGGAGAGTTGACAAGGAATTGGCGATGTTACGGAAGCTCTTTGTATAGCAAAATTTAAGACTATTTTGAATAGCCGGAGCAAGCGTGGTTTTATGCTGTGTCTGCGCCTTTTTAGTTTTCATTTTGTTTTTATATATGATAATCATTTTAGTGTTTGTAGGTTCTATAGTTTTGTGTGATTTTATTACTCATGTACACTCCGCGAATTTATTCTATTTGTGTCTTTCGCTCAATTGGTGTAATCTGTTCACTGTAGTCAGCTCCGTTGAACCAACTGTATTTAAACAGTTATTTTTTTACCTGGTGCTGTAATTTTATTGGTAACACTGACGAAGTCACGCCAGAAGTGAAACGTGTTTGAATTCAGAAATTAAAAAAATTGGTCTAACACGTCGTCGTTGTCTTTTGCATCTTATGAATTTTGTCTCCAATGACCTTCCTAACATGTCTTACAAGTTTTAATATACAAATTAATTGGAAATTTCTGAAGTGTTTTTTCATGTTGTCGGAGGGAAATAAAAGTTTCTTGTCCTTTAATTTTGGAAATGCTTTTGGCATAGTACCCACGCCTTGTACCGGTGGAAAACAATCGTGCAGTGCGCTGTGCGGACGTTTCATGGGCGCGTGCTTGAGACATTTGTGCAGCGTCTGTTTGATGACGGTCAGTGGACTGTGCAAGGCTTTCGTAGTCCCATGCGCGATATGTTGTGGCGCGGTTACTGTTAGGACTAGGAGTGCGTTGTTGTGTCGTTTCTTCATTTTTTGACTGGGAGCCGACAGTTCATTTCCTTTTCTTTGACAGTTTCTGGCGAATTTCAATGTATGATTAAGTTATGCATAAATGTAACAAATTTTGTTTAAATCAATAAAGTAAATTTGGATATTTTGCACATAAATTACTACAACAAATCAATCAATAGATCAATAATGGTAAATGCAATCTGACTGTGGACAGTGGTGATTTCACTGCGACAGAATTACATTAAGACCGCGCATATCAAGAAATAGGTATCAAATAAAGTGATGTATTGTTCTAGTAGTCTCAAAAGGGTTTAAAGTGGACCCTTAAAACAGAATCTGTGGCGTCCATTCGTTTTAAAATTAATTAACACACACAGTAGTGCATGCTGCGCCTCCAGTCATTTAAAGGGTGGATACCCACGATCTTACCTCTCTCCGATTGATGGTCTAGAATGAAATAACTAACACAGACGAACAGACAGGCAAATTTGGGAAGTTCTCTATATTATCACATTGCAAGGATAAATGTATGTCTATATAAATGTTTAATATATCGCGCATTTCATTCTGGGGACGCAAATTTTAAACTTTTACCAGACCAATGTTGAATAGCTTCCTAAACCCATGAGCTTGTCAATTATTTATAAACGAAAAGAAAGTATGAAGCGCTACTGTTATCTAAAGAAATAATGAGAGAAGGAAGGAGATCTTGATGTGAATCGCCTTCTGAATTACCAGGTCGAAATTAAACCTTGACCAATTGACCAATGCCGCAATTAGTGTGCACTGACTGTTACTAACTTCCCCCCGGCAAATCAGGAGGACTACAGATCACTCACCTTCTCTCAATATTTCTTTAGATGGCATTAGAGCTTCATACTTTCCTTCTGTTTTCAAATAATTGTCAATTTGTCTGTAACCGATCGTTTTTCTTTTTTTGTTTGTTTGTACACGCCACTTCTGAAACTGCTTGAAAATCCTCATACTACAAAAGCGAAACCAGTCGCATTAAAGTCTCCAATGTTCCATATATTGACCTGACTTTTTCTTATTGCCTGGATGTTCATCACTACCTCAGTTACTAGAAAGGGGAAATTTACTAGAAGAGAACCCCTCCCTGTGTCAAAATCAAAATTACGAAATTTATTTGACATTGAGTTCACTCTGAGTAACGTCAGGGTTAATTAGTAGCTATAATAAAATTCCCTCGTCCCTGGTTGACAGCTGTGTCGATCGCGGGCTTAGCGGCCCGAAAGGGTTCGTTTGATTAGATGCCGGATCTTACAGGTGGCGCTGGGGACCGTGAGACAGAAAATCACTCTAGCTTTTCATTGTACCATCAAATCATTATACATGATTTCCAGAATATACTACTTCTAGTAGTACGCAAATAAATAAAATAAAAATGCACCCTTTACCTGTCAAAAGTATCCAGTCAATGTACAGAAAGACAGGGAAAAAACTCGGCTTTTCTGAATATCGTTGGAAACAAGTTGGTTTCAAGCAAAACCATCACTCCGAAGATTCAACTGGAATCCAGAAATCTAAAAAAACTGGATCCGCGCCATCTATGGGCCCCTTTCTCTAGTGGAGCCAATCTGCCATTGGTTGACTACTGTCATGCATGGTGAAGATAGCAGGTTCGAATCCCGATTCGACCGTTTCACTCTACTGTTTCCCTCTTTTGATGACGCTTTACACTTCCACTGCTTCCTCTTTGTCGTGTTCAGGTGATCCAGAATGTTTCTCTCCCTTATTAATGGTGTTTCGAGAAATTATGTATCATTTGCCTTCCATATATACAAATGCACAATGCATTACCAAAAATGAGACTGTACCCCACTGTCTCTAAATTACGATGCTGGGAAATCTCATGTGACTTGATCAATATTCATCCATTTCCTCTGTTGACGCGTTGATTCCAACCAGATGTTAGCTCTGTGGTGAGCTTGGCAGATATAGATGCCTTCCTGCCAAATCGGCACTGCATATACCGCACCTACATCAGTACATCAGTACACAAACAGTGATGACGGAGACATGATTCCTCAAAAACCATCTTGCCTCAACAAATCGAATTAATTAGACCGATCTGTGTAGGGCCAGAAAGTCATCGGCACCTTGACTTCTTCATCTACACAACATCCCTGAGCACATTACCGACACGCTAATCAAGAGGAAGCAAAGTTGGTTCCAACAAATTTCCATAATCGAATATACTGCTGAATCTGGGCTAACCGGCCGAAGCGACTTGATCGATTGTAAACCTCCATCTCAACTTCTAATAAGGGGAGCACACAGAACAACTGCATAGATCATATAGGGACAAACAACATTGGTATTCAGTCAACATATAGCACCACTTGTTTTCGCTAATATAATTTGTGGCCTATCGTATCATTGAAGTGGTATATGAATCTGAAAAGTAAAATATATATACCAAACGCAATTCAATTCCTGTCTCCAGTTCCATGGAAGCATTACATTTTACTTTTTTAATAGGAGCAATATCCAAAGAAAAAAGAAATTTTTGACATAGGCCGGTTGGCAGATATGAATGTGAATATAATTAATTTACAAAACTGGGGTGATTTTGGTGTCGACTACACAGTTGGCATGTTATATGTGCTCTTAAATGTCGTCCAGTTAGCATTTCTCATGTGACTGTCTCCAGTATCCATTGGAGCAATTATCAGTAGTACAGATTATCAAGGCCCTACCGCAACTAAAAACAGAATCATGACGCACACCCTCCCCCACCCACCCACCCCACACCCCCATCCCGCGTGGAATTTTTCCTTGAGTTGGAAATAAACGCACTATAGCGAGTGCTAGATTGTGCGCTAAAGCGTGAAATGTTCTAGTGAGTGACAGATTGCGCGCGGAAAACTTGCTCTCTCCCCAAAACAATAGGCTATTGTCTGTCTCACCAAAATGTGCTCAAGGCGATGGAGTGTGCTCGAGTATGAACAACTTTTCGAAAACGTCTCGAGTGCATTGGTCGAGTAGTAGTAAAGATACACATAAAATCTAGCACACACTCTTCTAATCGATTTCAACAAATGAAGAGTGAATACCATTTCTCCTAACGGCAAGTTCGAAAAGGTCAGCTTTCTGCGTGTAGTTTGGCGAAAGGCACTCTTTTCTTGACACCAACTTTTTTCAAGAATCCACTGGTTTGTTCTTCTGTCTGTACAACATGTTCTCAGAATCTATTAATCTGCAACATCTTTCTGCTCTATGTCTTTATCTCTCTCGAACTTTCTCTGTATCCATCTATCTCTCCATCTATCTATTTGTTTATTTATCTCCTACTCTCTCACACACACCACACACACACACACAAACAAACACAAACAAACACAAACACACTCTTATCCCCCTCCTCTCTCTCTCTCGCTGTGCTCTCTTGTTCTCTCCTCTCCCCTCTCGGCAACTATACATATATATGAATTTAATAGATCGACAACAGGAACAACCACGATCCACTTTTAATCAATTCAGTATGGGGAAAACATCTAATTTGCACGCGACAATGTTTTTCGCGCTTTTGAACTAATCCCAAACCGCATTCATTCTTGAGTAACGTCAATTTCTTCATTTCCCTTACAATTCCACGCACAAAAAGTTTTGCTATAAGATGACTTGTCAACTTGAATTCTATTCATCAATTGTCTTCCTCACACAGACGATGTGGTAACAGCACGTGTCGCTAGGGAATTAATTCTCTCTGGAAGCCCCAGAAGCAACATCGATGAAAAAGTAAGGAAAAGAAAAAAATAAATCTTCGACCAAAATTCGCTAAATTCAACTGAATCCCTATTGACAGAAAGTCGGGTTACTTTCTTTTTCGCTCATTGACATTTAGTTGGCGATAGGAAATGAGTAGATAAAAATATAATAATAAGTGATTATTGTAACAAAAGATGTACATATAATTGGGAATAGAGTACCTCCGGCAGCAGTAATCGGCATAATGAAAAACGCAATGAAAACGGCGAACAAAGGATGAAAACTACGAAACATATTTACAGTATTGCCGTTTTGTTGTAGCGTGCAGTACAGCTGGGAATTGGTTTTAGAGTTTTTGTTGAGATTGTGTTAAAAATCGCGCCCTGGATGCTTTGTCTGTGTTAAGGTTCGATCGATCGATAGCAAGCTCTGAGCATCGCAGACTTTACCTATTTCCTACGTCAATTTGAGAATTATCTGCCGATTATCGATGCCTCCGACTAGCAAAAACGTCCTTTGCTGTTAAATGCTCTCGGTCGAGACGGTATTGATATATTCGATGGATTAGCAGAGCCGAAATCTACTTATGATGAAACAAACTTACTGCTTATTTCGGAGGGAAAACATCTGTTCTTCTAAGGAGGAAGGAGTTCTTCCAATCACGTCAATCGTCCA
>JAUYWV010137746.1:0-10458 GCA_032274565.1 Nematoplana nigrocapitula
CATGAAACCCCAATAAAAAATCTTTATATGCCAAAAATTATTAATAAAGTTGGCCCTTCGTGTCAGCCCATTGGCCCTGCGATCATTTCAAGCCGGGTAGTTTGTCCTGCTGGGCCTTTCTGCCTCACATACCTAGTGTGTGGGCTTTGCACCAGCTACCACATATCTCTGAGTGGTACTAATTGACAGTGATGTAGTCCATTATTTGTCGATTGAGCGTTTGATGCTAGTTAAGCTTACAGTATATATGCACGCAGTACTCTGATCTACGGTAGCTGCCTCTAGTCACTTCGGTTGCCTTCACATCTTTTAAATTGCATTCATTCCTGGTAACTCCACAATGTGCAACTACGAACTACATGGTGCAATTCCGATGAACGCCCGTTATTATCTTTATCAGAGTATTAAGGAGCTAGGTTCAATTTAGCGGCCTTTATTTTGTCTTTCACTCGCAGATGTATTTTCTCTAAGTTTCTAAGCGACGATTGATTGCAGTTTGTATAGAGATTTTGTCGTATGGTTGATCGCGAGCAAAAACATATGTGAATAACTTGCAAATCTTTTCTACAGTGTTTTCAACGAGAGGTCCAGTAGAATTGTAGCCGCCAGTGCAGATCTTCATGGCTATACATGTTTCGTAGTTCATGTTCATGTAAAAACGAAATTTAGTAAAGAGAGCTTTTAAAAGTTAATGAACTTAATTTAAACTAGCTATAATTTATTGACTGACAAGTCGCATTTTATTATTTGTTGGTCATGAAACTATGCAATATTTTAGATCCTGTAAACTGCATGCTGCTGATATTAAACCTCATGTACAATACTCATTCTTCAACAACCGACAAAAGAACTGTTAGCATCACGATGGGTCCAAAAAATGCCAGGAATAGTTTTGAGGATGCCAACCTCACGTCGACACTTCAATCTTCTAATCAAGGTGCCCTGCTACTCTCTAAAAGAGGTCTGATTCTGATTATAGTAGTCAGTCTAGTTTTAGTGTTGGCTCTTTCTTTCGGTGTGGGCTACAGCATGCTGAAAAAGGCCCAGATTAAATCACCCTACATCGATGACAGCGTCTGGTGGTATCTACGCCATTTGATTTTTGGTTGGACAAAATCAGCTCATCCAAGAACTGTCAAGAGTGATGATGTGCCGTCGATTAATTATACGGTTATAGACTCAAAAATGACGGACTTCTCCAGTCATCCTAAACAGGGTTTTAGCGTTTTGGAAAGTCTGAGTGATATTTCTCTGATGAGTTACTCATACATAGATGATTTGACAAAAGCTTCAAGTTTGGAAGACAAGGAACGATATAAAAATAGCATAGAACCCCTTGGAAGAAGTGATTAGTATTCATGAATTTAAAACAAATTATTGAGGATATTTCACAATTTCTTTCATAATTCGACAACAATAAACGAATAGAGCTAAAGAATAAAACATATAGATAACATATACTATCATAAACAAGTAAGGAAATACGCCTCAAAAAATGGCTTCACTGTGCTCAGTTTTTGAACAATTTTAATTCATTTTTGTTGGAGAGTAATCATCTTTGTTAGATGATTTTTTAATAAACTTCACTTCGCATTTGCATTTATATTGGCCTTAAGATGTGATTATTGCATACTTGTATATATCAGTTTGCTCGCGTCTATTTATTCTCTCATTTCTAATAATGACCTGATTGTAGATATGGTTCACCTTGATAGAGTCATGGTGCTGTGCATAGATGTCCAGAAATGCAAAAATTTGCATGCGAATCAAATTTTATGAATTTCTATATCAATAAAGGTGTTCGTGATCAATTTAAGATGAGACCGAAGAAATGATTATTTTTCTTTACATAATTCGATACTGGCTGGTCTACATGCATGTAGTAGTAGTAGTAGGCCTCCGTCAGTCAAGGTTGACCATGGGTAATGCATCGTAATGTTCCTGGCTGCCAACTCGGCTGGAGCAGAGTCGCTTGTGGCTGTAGAGACCAATGCGGGAGTGACAGTCTCTTTATCAATGGTCACATATGTGTGTGGTCTCTGTTCTGTCGGAGTTGTTGCGCTCCTTTCTGAGTGCCCTCTTGTCTGTCGCTGCATTCATCAGTTTTTCTTCCACTGACTTGAGGTGTTGGTTCAGGGTACTTCTCCACCTCGTGCGCGGTCAGCTTCAATCCCCTCCCATGACTCGGTGTCGATGTCGAGTGCCCTCATGTCTCTCTTGCAGATCTTAACACAAATAATAAACTCTCTTAGCGTTTGTAGTGATATTCCCCTTTGGTGTGATGTACGATTCACGTTCACTGCGTTTAGCTAGGCAGCTCAAGTTTTAGGTAACTGACCTGAAAATAAATTTAGATTTCTTCTAAAAAATAACCATAGAAGGACTGCTATACCATTCAATTCAGTTTACCAAATAATGGAATTAATCGATTGCTTCCTTTCCTAATTCAATGTGTTATTGATTGATGAATTCAAATCAACTTTTCAACAAAGAGAGGTTGCAATATTATTAAACCTAGTTTTGCTTTTCACGCAACGACTGCATACAGACAGACAGACTCCAAAGAAGTACGATCCGCCTTTGGCTATTTAATGATACCAACAATGTATCTCTTGATAACCAAATAGGCAATATTAAATGATGTTTTTGGCAGTCTCCGATAGGGCGACGGCCCCAATCTGATAGACAATCGCCGCACGTACCACTCCACCACCTCTGCAACCGAAATAGCCTCTCGTTTCTAAAAGTCACCTCTAACTACACGTCTGATACCCCCTACCTAGTTGCTTTAAATGTTGTTGGTTATATGTGATATGACACTGATATGTTGTTGCCAGTAAAGATTACATATTTTCAGTCATTTTGTTTTATTTCAGATGTACTTTGTGGTTTCTTCAAGGAGTTTACATCATTATTGATTAAATAAATAGTACGATACAAGGAAAGTTTCGGTAATAATTGTCCAAAAGTTATGTTAAAATTCATTTTTATATTTGTTTAACAGCAACAATGAATTTTATTATTTGTTTACTTTCATTTTTCTAAATTTGGATGACCCAGTTGGGCTTACGTCAACAGTTTATTCATCTATTCCAATGTTATAAAATATTAATTTGTGTATACTAGTCAATTTTGGTTGTACTTTTGCTTCTTCTTTGAGATACTCTATTTGTTTGATCATCTTTTGTTGCTTTAATAATACTAATAGCAGTTATTTGTGAGGAAATAATACGTTTATTCTAATCAGGTACTTTGATAAACAAGTTATTACTTATTGATGACCATATTTCAGTGCTGATTGCTATATTTGTGATTGTGTCGATTCTATGGCCAGTATGGGTTTATTATTTTATGAAATGTATATCAAGTTCAAGCTCACTTTAATTTTATAAATCTGTTAATTAATATTCTATTTTTAATAACTCTCACGTCAGTAGGAATAGCATTGTATATTCTTTGAAAATTTTGTATAGTTCAAATTCAGTGTCAAATCCAGAATTTTTTAAAAGTGGGGGTGCTGGGCTTTTACCTGCAAATTTCCGAATGATTATGCATGCAGCATAATTTTAAGAAAAAAATTTGTAGTACATACAACATAGTCATATTTATTCGCACAAGAAGTTGACATTTATTTAAATATTAGTGAATACACCAATTAACACTACATTTGAAATTTATACCTGTAATATAGCTATAAGTATAAACATGATATATTGTTATGTACATGCACATCATTGGACATAAGTATTAGCAATTAGGTATCGATTATTTAATTTATTTATTTGTAGAACTAGGAGAAAAAAGGAGAATCTATAGTTATGCATGTATCATGTTATTTACCACACATTGACAAATGAAAATTATGTCGAAATAACTATAAAATTTGTTAAAATCTTTTGAAAACATAATATATACATAATATAATCAACAAATCTGTTATACTTGAGTCTTGACATAATATGAAAGAATATACTATCTATAGTATATAGATTGTATATTGGGTTTGAATTATTATTTTTCACTAGGCTAAAAACTTTTTAATTTAATTAGTCCCCATAGGATCGATCATGCGCATTCTCCTGGCATCTGGCAAATCATATGGAAAATTTATTTACTATTTTCTCAATGTCTAGTTTTATAATAATGCATTCATGTGTGAGTTGGCCATTGAATTCCATTTATTGGTCTTGACAAATTTCAATGCTTAGCTTATATGTTCAATAGAAGCCATAAATACAGGGATAAGAAGAAACAAATGCAGAAAATAATAAATATTTGGAAACATCACTTTATTGATATCTGCCAATGTAGACTGAATATAAGATCAATTATCCCATAATTTCTGCCACAGAATTATTTCTTTACTAAGTGATTCTGGTTGAGGCAAGTTTTCATGGACATATTCCATGAATGCAGCAGTTCATTCTTCCGTAAGTTGGTTGAAGTGAGAAGGTAATAGGCAGAAACTAGTCATAACGGTCTTCTTTTGAGCTAGGAACCTGTTATGCAACTCATGAATCATACAATTGAGCATTTTGAGAAAAATGATACATTTGTAGTATATTTGAGGGTCATTCTCACCAAGGGTTTTATTTCTCAGAATTTGTTAGTCACATAGTCTCAGAATTGACAATTCCTCTCCTAGCATAACCCACATTCAGTCATAGAGTTTTGAAATTATGGTTTTGGCGCTATCCCTTGCTTCTTTTAGACTACTCAGTAAGTCGTTGATATGTTCATATTCTGCAAGAATATCCATGCTAGTTCCTTGGAGCAGTTTGCTGAGAATGACCAAGAAGCCAAAAAAGTAGTGAATAGTTACAATTGCTGCAATAAATGGGCTGTTTTCTAACTTCTGAAGTAGTTCCAGTGCTTCGAATTAGGTAGTAATGTCCTAGGAAAGTTAACTTGATGACTGGATACATAATTCAAAAAGTTTCAAGTGTATTATACTTTTCTACCTAATATGTTGCATTTAAGATGCCTAATTTCTCCTTAGTTATGAGATATTGATGGTTCCGGGTTTTCATTATACTCAAACTGTCTCGTGAAGCTCCCGGTCCCTCTTAGGATAATCAAACCAAGTGACAATTTTTGAAATCATGAAGCATTATATTAACAATTGTCGGAAGTTACTGGCTTGGAATTAAAGGTGGCAGCCAAACTAATATTTTGCCCAGCCATATTAGCCGCACTATCGTGGTTTTGTACCTTACACAGTTTCAGATTCCAGATTATGCTTGGCATGAAGACTCAGAAGAGATTGATATAGAAAGTAGCAAGTGATGGATATGACATGAATGAATTCCCAGAGATGCTTGACCACAACACCATTCATGCTGTATCTCAGGGCAACACTGAATTGCTCCTTGTTCGAAATGTCCGAAAACTTAATAAAAATGTAACAATCACCACTATGTCTGATTAAGAACTATATTTAGCTATCTACAGCTATGGAATTCGATATATACTCCATCAGTCACTTAGTTTTGACCAAAGATTTTAACAGAAGATAATAGTTCATAATAACATCTTTAGTTTTGACTAGCTAACTTCTCATGATTATAAAAGTTATTCAAGCTACAGTCCATAAAATCTATACCTACAAAATATATACAAGATGCAATACAGTAATTAATAAATAGCCAATTAGCAAAATTTATGTCCACCAGATATATACTGAATCAGAACCATGATTTTCCGAATAACCAGAAATCTGCCACTGAAATTTATAGATAAAACATGAAAGTTGCTCATTTATTTTTTAAATCTAGCAGTAATATTTTTAATTAAAAATAAATCATATTATTAATTATAATATTAATATAATATAATAAATAATTATAAACAAGATATAAATATTAAATACCTAATTTAATAGTTATATATTAATACAACTAACCAAAGATTCTTACTATTTCTACAATCAACTTATCTTACTTATTTTTCAATATTAAAAAATTCCCAGGCGGAACCTGAGTCTGAGTTGAAGTAATATGTACTAATAAGAAATTAACCAAATTACATTTATTTTAATTATTATGGTTAATATTTCAATTTTTAGAAATATAATGATAAATATAAATATATTATTATTATCTAAACAATATATAAAATAAATTATTTATTTTATTTCATAATTCATTTAACAACTAACCAACTATATTACTTGCACTATTTTGTAATATATAAAATGAAGATTGAAATCTATATTATTCCAACAAAATAATCTTCAATCTACACCAATTTTCTCAAATAGGTTTTTTATGCAATCTAGCAATGGGCAATTCATTACTTTACTAGGTCTGTCACTTCTTGTTTTTGATCTCATATTGCCAGTTTCTTATTACTTTTTAAGTTAACTGGCAAGATGATTTCTACCACAATCCATATTCTTGACAGAGGTCAGTAAGTGATTCTCTTGCTATCAGTACAGTGTATTTTATCTTTTGATGTCATATATTAGTAATCCTTCTATATTCAAACTGCATAAGTATGCGAATCAACTTGCTAACCTATTTTTTTAATTTAGATTGAGTTAAAATCAATGCACCCAAACTTTTCAGACAGGGTATATGGTATAAAATTATTTTGAATCATTTAGTCCCTTATTACAATACTATAATTTTATTGCTTTTATTTATTTTTCAATGTTTGAGAAAACTGCCCTTTTGTAGAGAAAATGTGTATTGCTAGGTATGGTCTCCACTTGTAAAATCCCAAATAAGAACAATTCATGCTCTGACTATTATTGACTGATTATTTTCATATTTTACAAAATTTACATAAAATCTTAGCCTGCATTATTTTGGTTTATCACTATTATGATTTTCAAAATGCCCTATACCAGCACTGTCATATACTCAATGTTATTATAGAAATAATATTTTAAATAATTAAAGATGAATTCATTTTAGTGCATAAAAACTTACCTTTCACCTTATGGATTGAGGGGTGCGTTTCATCAAGCTGTTCTTTCCTTAGTTGCATACTATCTCCTGATTTAGAACAGCTACACGTTTCATCAAGATGTACTAACTAGGACACTGTCCTAAACTCTGTTCTAAATTTAGTAATTATGTCGCCAGGTCTGTTCTAAACTCTGTTCTTTTGCGGAGAGACGTCGCGCTTTCAGTGCAGCAAGGGGAATTCAGCAACTTTCTTTTGTATGGTTGTCACTACTGTCGGATTTTCACCCTACCATCAGCACATTCTCGTCACATTCTCTGTCTACATGAAATGTGTACCCCCACCCTCGACCGTCGTTCAGTGCAGTTACTTCTGCCTCAACACGAACCAATACGCACGCCCACAAAGTATTGTTATACCCCATCACATTCTCTGCCCACATGACATGCGTCATTGACCTAGCTGCTCTGATTGGGTGAATGAGGGAATTTCTAAGTAAATTAGGTTATCACTCTGTTTCACTAGAACAGAGATAGAACATAACTTTTTAATGTTGATGAAACGCGTTTTTTGGTTGCGTAGTAACCTTGTTCTAAATGTCTGTTCTAAAATTTAGTTTGTTTGCAACTTAGGACAGCTTGATGAAACGCGCCCCTGTAAGCTAATTGTTCCACTGCATCAATGCTAATCTTAGTCTAATTATAGTTAATAATGCTCATTGGCACCTGATGAACTTCAGCAGCAAATGCTATGGATGTATGGAGGGTAAACAACCTGGTAACAACTTTGCTGTTTTTAGAAAGCTGCATCTTCTCTGAATACATAGTGGTTAAGTTATACTTCTTAAGGAAGGAACAGTTAGCTAAGTATATTAGGCTTTCTGTGGTTCAACAATTATTTTTTATTAACACACATGATAATAAATATATTGGCACAGACCTCATTACATAAAAACATAGAAAAGTACTTTGGGTAAAACCCACAAATGATATGTAATATGCTAAGATGCTTCTTTAGCTTGTATAGCACTCTAGTCTTCTCAGTTAGTCTCCTGAAGCTCAGGTGCATCATTTCTCCAGTAAATGAAATAAATACCAAATTATGGCTACCAATTTATTTGTTAGAATTCCTGTCAGGAAAGTGATTATAGCAATAGCTTTAAGGATTAAACTTATCGAAATGCACTATTATCTTCAAAATATTCGAGAGAAGACTGTAGCTCAGTGCATTATCAGATATACTGTAACTACAAGATCTTTCTGATGAAAACCAATTCGGACCCAATGCTCCAATAGGCCTTTAACCCATTCATTTACTCTTTATGATTTAAATGAACCTTGATGGGTTTCCATCTTTACCACCCTATGGGAGATTATGGCGCCAGTTAGATAAATATTTGGTCTCCCAGAAACTGGTAGACTCACAGATTCTTTGATATGCTGCTGAGATACTCTTTTCCTTTTCATTTGTTTTCCTTACTGTTCATCACAACATGTTGTGTGTGAGTAGTCTTGATGGTATACTGGTTGCCATTCAAATGTTGCCCATGGTGAATATACTTTTCCCGAAAGTGGTCAGTGCATGACCTTTCAATTTCTTCAGTGTAACTCTCAAATTTTCTTCGATCCAGTTTATGATGGACTGGCAAGAGCATCATGGCGCTCTTCATCACACATCTTTTTTGACTTTGCTCCACCTTTTGACTGTTCCTGGCCTCGCCTGATCGCACCCATGTATACACAGTTTTGTACTGCACTCATAATGTACCTGCTAATGTTTTCCAGTTAGAGACATCACCATGAATCACCTTCTCCGCATTAACTGAGTACTTCTTTCAATCTGTTCACTTCAATCAGAACTATTCGACAGGAACAATTCAATGGAACACCCGGCATACTGCAGTGCTGCCATTCCAGTAGATTTTTTACCCCGGCTGTCTTAGAAGAATTTTGGGAAAATAACGGATATTTTTTAGTTTTTTGATCCTACAGTAAATTTCCGCCCAACATGCGTGTATTTTTGAAATTAGTTAATCTATTAATCTATATTTAAGATCTATATAATGCCATATTGAAACTTTTTTCATCTATTCCGAGGATTGTTCAGTGTTGCTTCTTGTTGCTAATTATATAATGCTTAGAAACGCGATGATGGACCGGAATGTGTGGAGAGAGGTTGTCTCATTGGTTCGGGTGAAAACCCGGACAAAGTAAGTAAGTAAGTAGTAAGTATATTATATGCATATTTTTCAAAGTCTAGTATAATAATTATAATATAATAAATAATAATTTTCATTGTGTACACTATGTCTTCCAAACAATGTGCATTGATTTTGTTGGCACATTTAGTAGGAGAAATGAGACTCTAAAACATATCACCTCACTCGCGTCCCAACCACTCGCCCCAGCTTTATTTCACCTTTTATTTTTGTGCAATATTATATTAGTAAAACTCATAATAAATATGTGGATGTTTTAGTACGTACATTAACTTTTCAATTGAATTCATACTGTAGTGTTTTTGTGTTTCAGATTGTAGTCAGTTTTGGCAGTTAGTCATGTCTGCTTCAGCTGTGTACATTTTGGACATGAAGGGAAAGGTATTGATCAGCCGCAACTATCGTGGTGATATTGATATGTCCATTATTGACAAGTTCATGCCCTTATTGATGGACAGGGAGGAGGAGGGAAATATGACCCCAATTATTCCAATCGAGGATGTCCACTTCATGTTTGTGCACCATAATAATCTATACCTGGTTGCCACCACTCGAAAAAATGCAAATGCGACCCTCATATTTACCTTTCTCCACAAAGTTGTCAATGTAAGTTTTATAGTCTAGCTGTTTTTGTATTATATATATACAGTATATATAAATATATTAACTTTTCTTGCAAAGTGATGTATTTGGACAATATCGTGAAAACTGATGTATCTACTCTTTGAAATGTGCTAGAATTTCGCGCGTATCATACTGTATTTTTTGGTTATGTAAATAGAATACTGATTTTTCACATTGTTCCTATCATAAATAATTACTTATATATACAGTAAATAAATATCACACGAAGTTCAAATGGTTAGATTATCATCAAAGGTTAGGAATGTAATCAAAATCAATAGGTAACATTCGCATTTAGAAAAACTTCTTTATGCACATGTAAGCAGACTTGCTTACGTAAAAAGGAGAGTTCTAAAAGGTTTTTTTTTTTATGTAGTATAGTTCTTTTCTGTTTCTGAAAACGTTCATTAAATTTTCTCCTCAGATTTTTGTCGAATACTTCAAAGATTTGGAAGAGGAAAGTATCAGGGACAATTTTGTAATTATCTATGAGCTTTTGGACGAAGTTATGGATTTTGGATTTCCTCAAACTACAGATACCAAGATCTTGCAGGAGTAAGTATTCAAATTTTATTCCATTTACTGCAGGTGTCAACTTCCTGACATAGTCTTCTTGTTTTTTCTAATTCAACGAAATAGCCATTTTGTCTACTTCCTCTTCATATATTTCAACTCACTTCTACGTTGAAGCAATAACACAGGCGCAC
>JAUYWV010137768.1:0-10749 GCA_032274565.1 Nematoplana nigrocapitula
TGCTCGTCCCTATTTGTGCATGATCAGGTTGCTTTTGAGTGAATTGCGCTCTACCACGCCCACTGTAGTTCGGCTTTCATAGCCTGCTCGTTCCTATGGGTGCATGATCAGGTTGCCTTTGCTGCCTTTTGGCAGGTTAAGGTCCTCCAAGCATTGGATCAACGCAGGGAATTGCAAAAATAATGCAACCCGTACCAGCATGCACTGCACTACACTTGGAGAACAATGCCTGAAACACTGTATGTCGAGGAGATTAGAGATGACGTCAACATAGGTATAGCATGCTGCCACCATGTTCGAGGATTTGACCCAGCGGTACTTCCAGAAGATGACACGAATTCACGGTGCATGGTTTAGTTATGTTTCTTCTGGCGTTCAATTAATTAAAAAAGTGTTACTCAAAAAAGTTTAATAAACTGCCTTCCCTTGAGCCTCGCAAAAAAGATAGTACCTCAAAATAAAGTGAAACTAATTGACATGAAACCACATGCAACTGCACCACCTTATATGAATCTGCACTACCAGAAATTAAAGTGTGAAACTGCATTTTTTTAGTCAAAATGTATAAACTAGGCCCCAAAAAAATATTAAATTAACCCGCAAATGGTGCCTATATACTCAACAGAGTAATTGGGGACTTTAGAGTCGTATATTTAAGCATTTTTGACAGACGGGGGGGGGGATGTTTGAGTTCATGTCAACGGCTGATTGTTTGCTAAGTTTCTGACAAATTTCCATACAAACACGCAGAAGACATCGACGAATTGGTTTAAGTGACTATATTCCTTTTTATTCCCAAATCCGATGTATTTTGCAGATGTTCACGATTAATTACCCGCGCCTATAAAGAGGTAAAGTAATGGGGGAAATCAATATACAAATGATCAATGATCGATAAAAAAATTCCGCAACTGCTATATTTTACAGATAGTGTTTTTCCCTCTTTCGGTGGATATAAAATTGTGCGGATATATTAAACAAGCGCTACACACGCACAAATTCTACTTAACTTTACTGAAGAGAAATGTTAAGTGCAATGCAAAACGTGATATTAAATCGTTTCTCAATAAAAAAAACTTTTGCATAATAAAAACAATGTTCGCATTTTGTAGTTTTTTTTGTATGCGCATTTGGGTAGAAGAAAGTCAACTGGTGTGCTTATGTCGCTGGTTTTTCACCCGATCAAGTGTTAACCAGATAACTACATGTAATGTCGTTTGTTCAGCTTTCTGTCGAATACAGCATGTTCCTAGCTTTCATATAACAGAAAAATAGTGCTATACATGTCGTGCAAGCACAGATTGTCATTTTTTTTGTTGGGGGGGGGGGTCTATACTTTAACGATGACCTGTGTTCCTTCCTTTCCACAGCCTTTGGTTTACTTATACTCGATTGTGTTGATCTATAATAGTAGATGTTTCTACTGGTCTGCGTGTCTGGACAGAAAGTGTCATAGGTAAAATAGCACGATTATCCTTCAGCATCCCAAGCGACTTCAGCTGCTCGATTGTGTAATTTTTCAGGGGGTTTTGGTGAACAAAAACTTCTTGTTGATTGTCTCATGACGAGCAGCTTTTGTTTTACACGTTCCCGTGGCACTCATTGTATTTACGCCACCACTTTCTTCGTGACCTTTCAGGACTCAATCCCTATGGGGTTATTTATAAACACAACGGCAAAAAGAGAGGGAAAGTACCCACTACCCCCCTCCCCATCTCCCATTCAACCAAATTAGATTCACAGCTACGGTCGCCGCTCGCCTAGACCATTTACCAAGAAGCAAATCCACTCTCCCATCAGATTCCGTCCATTCGAGCGGATCACCCAGTGAGAGTCGCAGGCAAGAGGAAGGGAGATGGGAGAAGAGAGGGACTATCAAATACGCCGCGGGACAAGGGGGCGTTATGATCCCGGCCGAATAATGTGAATGCCTCAATTCTCCTCCGATTAGCCTCCACGACGAAGAGAAATCGATGGATGGGACAGCGATGGGAAATACTACTACTATATACAACTCCGGACGTTTGCAAGGACCAAAATGTGCCGCCCCTCAGAACTAATTCCGCACGAACAAAGACGGCGGCGATAAAATATCTTCACACCGCAAGTCAAAAATAGAATGAAACGAACAACTTTCCTAGCATAAAAAACCCAAACTAATTGTGTTTGCCAGGAACTTTCAGTCAAGGACATTGTGCCCAACGGTTGGTCAAATGGTTTTCCGTGACTTTTCCGTGATATAGTTTAAAATATTTTTACAGAATGAAATATTACAAATTTTACCAATGTCGTTTTTAATGATTAACCAGTGTCTGCCGATACAGAAAATGGACTACAAACACTATGGGACAACATGAATAGCTCAAGATTTGCCATGCCTAAGCAAGACGTTACTAAACGAGGAGAATTGCTTATCGGAGATTTAAACATGGATACTATAAGAAGAAAATTGTCCAATAAATAATATGGACTGTAGCCCTTTATGAATCAGAAACATGGAGACTCCGAGAAAGTGATAAGAAAAAGATAGAAGGGTTTGATTTTACATCTTAAGAAAAGACAGCTGAATAAAACCAATCATCAAAGGACGATATCGTGGAAAACGTGGACGAGGAAAGCTAAGAAAAAGCATGCTAACAGAATGAAATACTGATTCATATGAAAATCTAAAAGCTAAAGCAGAATATCGAACGGAGTGGAGAAAATGGATGCAATAAATGTGAACCTTCTTTGACAAAAGCAGAACACATAATCTCAGAATTAAGACAAACACATCCATGTGTACAAAGGGAAATTTTAGGTGTGGTAACTGTCGTATTATTTCTAAAAGAAATATTTCCCTGATTTCATAGAAGATTTTTCGTGACTTCACCGTGATTTTAAGTAGCTGGACACCACGCGAAGACGACGTTTGCATAATATTTATTTAACCACAGCGGGTAAGAAAAACCGCAATAGAACGAACGCTCTCTCGCAGACATACATATCTCTCTTATATAGAGATGCGAGGGGGCTTCAATGCCTGCCTGTTTTACTTTAAATTAATTTCCACTTTGGGAGAAAATAGACATTGAAAATTAGTGTATCTGACAGACATCATTTTATAGAGACGAGAGTAGACGTTTCGGTTTATTTAACACACCATTCTCAAACAGTGTATAGAATGGAAAGCAATGGTCAGTAGAATGCATGAACACAAATTATAAAAGGGAAAGAAGTCGGATCGAATCACTGGAAATGTATAAGCTTGGCTTTCCGTATTGAATCAAAATCACTTCCTTGATAGGAAAAATCGAACACTGTTCTACCAAGAGGTGGGACACTAAATAAAACGTTGAAATGTTAATTTTGTCATACAGCAAACTGTTTTTCATTATCTTCTTTCGCTCAAAATTTTATTGCTGTTCAAAGTTGGTTCCAAACTTTATGGACACCCCTTATATCTTCTTCTTTTTCACCTTGACATCACAACCCATTAACCCAGAGCAATTCCAGAACTGAAGTTTGAATAGTCTTGTCTCAATCGCGTCATCTAACCTCCACAGCATAGTCCTAGAAACCGGAAACTGGCAATTATGGATATCTCCCGATTCCTAGAGTCAGATTAAACAAGATTATGCTTCATTGAGGCATAATCTTAACAGACTCCATTTGGAAGCGCAGTGAAATAAACCAATCAATCAATCAATCAGAGTGCCGAGTCAGCGTCCTTATGAAGACAGCAGCCATAGCGTCCTTCTCCCACCTGCTGATTGAGCCATAGGTTGAGCTCAAGTGGTATCATTCCGGTTACTATCTTTCCAGTCAACACAAAATTGTTAAGTATTGGCTGCCTCGTGCTCGCTTTCCCTCAATGCGACCCATCAGGACGAGTTCCTCCAGCTGTTCTGTCCACAGCACATGGCCCACGAATCGAATCTAACTGGTGATTACCATCTTCATCAGCATTCCACGCATCACACAGACACATCATCCTTTTAACCAGCCTCTCCCTTGAGCCCATTCTTGTTTCTAAATCGTTTTTTTCAGAGTTTCACAGGTAACCTAATGTTCGGAAGATGAAACTATGTCGGCTCTATGTTCGGTGAATGACGAATGTAGATGGACGCCGATCCGGATTGAATGTGGCACATTAATTGGATTATACGACTTCGGATAATTAGTTGATAACATATTTTTTGTAAATTTGCTATATATGACGGTTTCGATCTTCGTTTGTTGCAGCCACCGCATCAGTCATATGTATTAACCATTCAGCCGTAATGATCGACTACGATTGAATAAGTAATGGTAAATGAGATAATATGGCTCCGCCGATTCGCTGCAGCGAATAGATTAGTAGTCACAATAAGAAGTCAGTAGCTAGATATTAAAGATTTTCCGCAGTGCATTAGACAACAAGAATTGAATGAAATCACACGCCTAACAGTGAAACCCCAAACAGTAGGCGGGCTATGTGACAAAATTCTAATTACAACGTTTGTTTTTAGTGCAGGTGATCATTTGCAGTAGAATAACAATGTTCATCGAATAGGGTCGCTATCCTGGAAAGAGTGGCAGATTAACTCTTTATCCTGGGGGTATTGACGTCGGGGGAACTATATAGCACAGAGAGAAGACTACAAGCGCAGGGGAAAAACTGTTTTGGCAGATGTTTTTTTCCTATCGATCAACCTATATAGCTAGAAGAGCACATACTGCAGAGTAGGTACAGTGGAGGAAACTCCCACACAGCCTGAGGAGAGTGAGTCTCGAGTTGTTTAAGTACGGGGAAAATAGTTTTATACAGAGTTACAATGAATGGCTAAACTAGAGCTTCTACAGTATACATGAAATAGGAATGCAAAACTATACACAGACATCAAATGCGAACGTAGCAAACAAAATATACTGAAACGGATTGTCCTCATCAAGAAGAGACTCTAACTGCATCAATGGTGGACATTTGGAGACAGGACCTGTTCAGGTCCTAATGCACAGAGAGTAGAAAGCGTCAGTATAAAAGAAGAAAATTAGTTGTCTTTTAAAGTAGACGAAGTCCTTACTCAAATAAATACTTTGTGTTGCCAAGTCGACATTTTCTAACACAACACCAACAACCTTCGGTATATCATACACACAATATACCATGTACCAGGAGGACCTTGCCTGACATCCAATAATGTGAAATCAATACGGTGCGCTCTTGTCGGTATACTGCCATCAGATTTGCACAACTGGATTTGCACAAACAAACAAACTCATTTCATCACGCTACTGTAGAGACAGAAAGCAATCGTTCACAGACTGTCGAGAACAGCTACAGCAGACAGATAGGTCAGAAATGTCATCGGTGAAACCAAAACTTTCAACAAACAAGGGATGAAAATAGTTTCGATCGAAAAACTTTGAATGCTGAGCAATCTGAGACCAAAAGAGTCCTCCTTCTACATATATTTCATCCCCCCAAAAGTGTGGGTATTCGTCTATGACACGTTCATTTAGGCACTGATCAACACGAAAATTGGGGAAAGAACAACACAAAAGATTAGTTGTTCAACAAAATCACCGTTTCTCGGTAAACATGTTGACAACAAGGAGCCGGGGCCCTTATATTTCATTTCATCCTGGGGATACGCTGCGTTGATGGCATCCACATCACAAAAGCGCTCCCCATCGAAGCCTCTCCTTGGCATCACCATCAGTGGCCGGCTCTGTCTGGATGTCCGGCAAAATCACGGGCGAAGGAATCCCTGGAAGGCCTTTCCTATGAAGGACGTTGCACCTACCACCAGCTCCACGTATACGCGGGAAATGGAGAGTGAGCAGAGCTTATACTTCAATTCGCTCCGAGACAACGAGGAGGTGTACCTGTAGTGTCACGATGTGGAGTAGCAAGATTTGGGGTCCTGACCCATCGGTCCAACACCCCTTCGCAAGCGGGAGGCTTGCAGAAGAAGAAGAAGAAACAAGAAATACCCAAACTTGTCCTCCGAGGAAGGAGTCATCCTTCAATTCAAGACAATGCAGTGCCACAGGGTGAGAAAAGCACTGCAAAGATGGGGCCGGGAATGCCGCGAGAAGTGTCCAAAAGTGGTTTACATGACTGAAACGGGGTGATTATGGTGAATGACTAGTGTTTTTGACTATGTTTTTTTTATTAAGTTTCGTGTAAAACAATGCATAAATACACTTTCTATATGATCTACGAAAATTGCCCAATATCGATCTGTGCCGGGATCGAATCAACACACTCACTTGTTACTCATTCTGTGTGCCTGTAAATATTGATTTGAGAACAATCACAGGCACACACACCACTGGGTTCATTCTTTGAGAAATATTTCTTCTAAGCACATACATGTGCGTGCACACCACCAATACACGCACAGAAACACGCACACATACACTGTGCCTGGGGTACGTGTTCCAGTTTTGGAAGTGAGTCATTCAGAGATCTTTGCCTGTAGTGAGTCAAGGAAAATATCCTATAGTAATAGTAAAAAAATATTCGTTCAATCTCTCTCTCTAGAGCACTGCCTGTTTACTCATTATAGTCAAAATAACTGCGAGTCTATTTGGAGATTGGACTAAATAAATCAAAGCCGACCAATTAATATCGAATCATTTGGTGCAGTTCACACAAGACTGTGGTCAGATTGCTTGCTGTTTACAGTGGGTAAATTGACGAGCTGCAATTTCACCAAATCCTATTTGCAATGCGGCCGCCACTGCATGACACTGCCGCTCAAGTTATAAGGCAGTCGATGTCAACGCATGCCAACCAGAGCAGGAAATCAACAACATCATAACTGCATAACAGTTGGACTTCACAGTCAAGGGGACGCGTCAGTACCCCGAGGATCGAGAAGAGTGAAACAGAAAGGGGAGAGAGGAGAGAGAAAAACAAGAAAAGAGAGATGAGATAGAAAAGGAAATAGGATGAGAAAGTAGAAGAGAAAGCAGGGGAGAAGCGAGAGATAAGAGAGAAAAGCCGAAAGAGGGGAGAAGGGAAGAAAGTGGAGAGAAATGAGGAAAGCGAAGAGGAAAACGAAGAGAGAGGAGAGAGAAAAGAGAGAGAAAACTAAAGAGAGGGGGATAAAAGAGGATAAAACAGAGCAGAGAAAAGAAAAGTGAGAAGAGAAGAGAAAAAGGAGAGGAGAGAAAACTAAAGAGAGGGGGAGAAAAGAGGACAAAACAGAGCAGAGAAAAGACAAAGTGAGGGGAGAAGAGAAAAAGGAGAGGAGAGAAAACTAAAGAGAGGGGGAGAAAAGAGGATAAAACAGAGCAGAGAAAAGACAAAGTGAGGAGAGGAGAGAAAAATAAAGAGAGAGGAGAGGAGAGGAAACAGAAAAGCAAGAGAGAGAAAAGAGAGAGGATAGATAAGAAAAGATGAGAAAGAAGAGGAGAGATAAGAAAAGATGAGAAAGAAGAGGAGAGAGAAGAAAAAAGAGAGAGGTAATATCAAGTTAGTGTGGCTCTGGACAATGTGAACCCTTCCATCTATTGGGCTATTTTCTAAAAGTTTTAAATTTAACTCTCTTAACTGTTTCATTTAGTTTCATGTTGACTGTTTGTTTTAATTATTCAATTCTATGATTATTTGCTTGAAAGTCTTTTTAAACAAATATGGCTCCCTTGATACTGGATACTGTATGTCCGGTGGAGTCCTGGGAAACATTATTTGATCGCGAATTTCACAACTTCAAAATCAATTACGAAGGAACGAATTATAAATGACACCCATAGTTGGTTATACCGAGTTATGTCACTATAGCTGTACACAAACTGATAAAAAACAATAATTCTCACATTCACAGAGCGAGACAATCCCCCATTTTTTCTTGGTCAATGTGACCACGCAACGCAACAAAATTGCAGCCAAAATACTTACCAAACGGTATACAACGCGACTCGGAAATCCTACCTCCATTTGCATATAAATTTAATCGCCGAAAAGTTCCATTCTGTCCAAGCATTAACAAGAGTAATATTTCTTTATTGCTTAATTAATTCTGGAAAAGTTTGTCCCTACTATAAATTAAATCTCGCCGAAAGTTCACTGCAAAGACGCTACCAATTTCTGGAGACAACTGAGGCCTTTATTTATTTATTTAAAAAATTAGTTTGCATTAACATTTCCCCTGGGGTTCCCAAAAGACAGAGAGAAAGAATACATTTTCCCTACACGCAGGGGAATGATATCTTCTGACAGTACGCGCGATTCTGGTTCCTTTTATCATTATATATATATAGTTGAGCAGAATTTCTTAACGCGATTGTCTGCGTCTTGTGTTCTGTCGCATATACTGCCCAGGTTAATTGAATATTGATGTTTTCTCATCTCGTGCGAAAATTTGGCACAGATTATTTTTATCAATTTTCCAAAGGCATATCTGCAGTTTTATTTTTGTATATAGAATCAACTGACACTCCAAAAAAAAGGATTACCGAGTGGGCGTTTAATGTGATGATTTTAACTATGTATATACGCGCTCAAACAATTCATAATTTAACAATGGTTATACATATTTGACAAACCAGAACAGAACGCATCTGAACAAACTGTTTTGCCTGGTTTTCTGAGTTGATTGTGGTTCTAAAACCGCCGCCTGTATACCAATCGCTATTTGTTAATCATTCGGCTTCTACTGACTTTCAGCTCCAAATGTACATATGGAATGTCGGTTCCCAGTATACAATACAATAAAACTCTTTGTTTGAATCCTTCGAGCAGTTAATGCTTAATCCTCGGAATGTAATAACACGGAGAGCTTTACAATAAGAATTATGTGCCTGTCTGTCTGTTTGTATGCGTGTATGTTCGCTATCTCCTCCTAGACCATCCATCAGAGAGAGAAAGAGATGAAATGTTTGGTGCCCACCCTTTGACTAGCGGGGTAATGCATGCAATGTACGTCACTTTTAGACCTGTTCTTGATATGCGATCTTAATGGAATTTCGTGGAGATACAAAACACCTTACGCCGCAGTCAAATCATCACTGACCACAGTCATATTGCATTTCTTATTATTTATTGGTTTATTGATCGATTTGTTGAAACACATTATACGCAAAATCTCCAAATTTCCAGTATACTGATTCGAACAAAATTTGTCACATTTGTATAGTAACTTAATCGTAAAACAGACTGCAGAATTCCAAAACAATTAATCAATTAAAGCAATGAAGAATCAATCATTTCAAAATCATTGATTAATTTGTCAACTAATGAATATACAAGCAGACTTAGACATTGAAATTATAAAGTTGACATAGTGATTGTAATTCACGAGAAAATGCCAAAGAATCTCCCAGTCACGGGCTGCCGCGAGAATGAGAATGCATCGAAACGAAGAAACAGCTCGCCTTGAAAGTAACTGGGCGTCAACACCCCACGAACGCGACTGGGAAACCCTCACACAGCGCGCTCCCCGTCATAAAACAAGCCTGTTTTTGATAGGCGTTATGTAATGCTTCCATGGAAACGGTGACAGCTTTCGATTTGAACATTTATGCCAAGTGATATTTCTTTGGTTACATTCCGAGCTAACCGACGCGTTTAATATTCAAATGTATTATCTTGTTCCTGAAAAAGATGGAGATGGTGAAGAAAAGGGAAATTTAGGAAGTATGATTATTGGCAGAGAAGAAGTGACCGCTTGTGATCTTGGCTACAGCAGTGGAGGAGAGAAGGCATGAGCAATGCGAGGAAGATGGCCATTAGGAGAAATGGACCCACGACCATGAAATTCAACGCTTTCATATCGTATTCGTAAATGATCATGATCAGTCCTTCTCAATCAATCTTGCCACGCAGAAGAGATACGACATAACAGAGGCGTTAGCGATTCCCGGTGAGAAGTCACGAATGATGTCACACATATTATAGTGTAACTAGTTCTCTGTCTTCTGAGTCAGTCACTACAAGTCGCATTATCGCTGTTTTAGAACAGCACAGCGTAACACACTACAGCACCAACACCCACACACCCACGTAGTCGTGGCACCTATACCTCCTCCACATCGAAACTACCGTAGTTTATATTATCACAATTTAGGAGTGCCTTCCTGGTAGGAGGAACGATGACGTCATTCCCTGCTAGATAACTCGACAAGAGCCCTCTTCTGGGCCAACCACCATTTACTTAAATTATGAGTTCGACCCGAAGCAGACATCATCGATATGGGTTCTATGTATAGAGGAAGGTTTTGTCGATCAGATCAGTGTAAATTCATTTCGCAGTGGACAAAACTTTAACAGTTATACAGGGTATGGGGTTAAACGAAGGAGATATTATATTACACACAACCCAGTCCAAAATGGTTAGCAGTAGGAATCAATGAAGTTATTGTAGTAGATTTGTTGGAATTCCCGGTTAAGGGGATGCGTCAGCGCCTCGACCACCCAGACGAAAGATAAAGGAGAAAGAAAAGAAAAATGAGTGGGAAGACAGAAAAGAGAGGAGAATGAGAACAGAGAGAGAGAAGACGAAAGGGAGGAGGGGAATGAGAAGAGGGGGACGAGAGAGAGATAAATAGAGAGAGAAAAAATAAAAATAAGTGAGAGTAGAATGAGAAGAGGGAGATAAGAGAGAGTGGGGAGCGAAGAGAAGAGAAAAAAGAGGTGAGAATGAGAAGAGGGGCGAGAGAAAGAATAGAAAAAGAGAAGGAGAGGAGAGAGAAAAGAGAGAAAGGAGACAAAAGAAAGGATAATGAGCAAAGAGAGAGGGGAGGGGAGACAGGGGGGAGAAGAGAGAACGAGAGGAG
>JAUYWV010137779.1:0-10748 GCA_032274565.1 Nematoplana nigrocapitula
AACGGTCCGGCCGCTTTCTGCCAAAAACGGCCATTTCACACCGTTTTTAGCCTCCTTGACCTCTACCCTGACCCCTTTCTCGGAGGTCGACCTCGCCACCCCTATGTTACCTGCAGGGTTGAGGGGGTCATTCATGCAAAATTTCTGGTCCGTGGGACCGACGGTCTGGGCGGCAACCTTCTTAAACATACATATATACATACATACAGATTGACTTATACAGTATATATAAGATACTACAGTTAGTAGTAATAGTTCTAATTTTATTTTAGAGATACAGCTTCACTCAGCCAATAATATAAACCTCTATTGATTTAAATACACTAACATTTCTTTCCATGTAAATCTCTCTTCAGGGTCATTCTTATACGGTTGCTTATATGGTTTGTTATGAATGTGGGGGAAATTACAAAAAAGCACCCTTTTTATTACAATATCAATTCACAGTTATTAAATTAAAGCATAAAGGCAAAGTGCCAAGGAAGGAGAAGGTATCTTTCACCTCTGTCTTTTATCGATTTATGAACATATTTTCAATAGCTCCATTGTCAGTAACTTCTTATATTTCACCATTTTAAACATTAACATTTTTTTCCACGTAACTCTCTTCAGGGTCATTCTTATACTGTTGCTTATATGGTTGTTTATATGGTTTATTATGAATGTGGGGGAAATACCAAAAAAGTGCCTAAAGTAAAAAAGAAATTCAAAGAAAAATAAGATTAAGTTAACTAGAAATAAGTGTATTTGACAAAAATTGAAAGGATAGGGGGTTAAACTTGGGACAAAAGTGAAACTGGTTAAGGCTCTAGTCAGTAGCTAGTAGTAGTAGGAATAACATGAATAAAAACATCTCTGTTGTCTCTATATTTTTAATTCTATTTTAGTTTGTCTCAGAAATAATTATTACTACATAAAATATTTGGTAAAAATAATTGATTTATAATAGTTAGATATTTTGCAATTAGTTATTATATTTATTATTAATTTAAATTAGTACAACAACGACATACATAGACAATTAAGACAAATCTTTAAAAAATGATTTAACTACTAACTATAGTATTATTAAGTTAGTAAGTACTATTGCCAATTGGTTATAATTTTTTTATTTTAGATTTGTATCTATTTATATCTTAATACTATATTAACTGCAACCAGCAACTATAATGAATACATACTGTATATTTTATATCTGTAAATTTTTTACTTTGAATTTGATGAAATAATTATTAATTGTGAATAAATCTCTCTCACTTTCTCAGTTATATTCAGTTATCTTCATGATGCATATGTCAGTAAAAATAGTAACAAAGTTTATTTATCATAAATTATTTATTATTCACCAGATTTTTCCTATTATAGTCTACAGATATTATTTTTATATTTACGTCTCTCAAAATGCTAGAATCATTATTTGAAATCATCTGAAAGGTCACGTGCAAAAAACATAAACAATAAAGATAAGTACATTACAAATTGATGTCCGATAAAAAATGAAATAAACCCACTCTGTGTCCAGAGAAATATTTCATCTTATAAGAATTGCATTGAAAAGAATATCAACAAAGACAAGTAAGTGCAATGATGCGTTATCATATTCTAGCTCTTGTGTTTTACAGGTCGGTTATTCGGTGGGAGTAGCCCGCAGTCACGCTCAAGAAAAACATCACCCGAACCTGGTCTTTCCTCAAAACGGAAAGAACAGAAAAGGAGATGAAGAAATGAGAACGAAGGTGATGAATGGTGTGGCAGATAAGGAGTTAGGTGAATGAGGGTGAAAGGGCACACATATATTATTTTAAAAAGGAAAGGTAACTATATATAATTTGTCCATGAGAATTAGCATACAGAAAAGGGTATATGAGAAGGGACATACGGAAAAGGTACATACAAAGGTGCAATAGAAAAGGGATTGCAAGAAAGGGCACACAGAAAATGGCGTAGAATAGGCAAATGTAAAAGATAAGTTGAAAAAAGCACTTTTGTAATTAAAGGACAGCTGCGAAAAATAGGAGGCGTCACCAGCACCGCTCTCTGGATCCGCCAGTAATCTCCACATCAGAGTCAACCGTTCCGATGAAAATTGTTGGTGTAGGGCCAGGAAGGCGGTAGCACAGAGCTGCTGCGGGGGCTGTGGCTTACCCAAAGAGCTAGGGGTCTTCCGCCCTATCGCGCGAGTGCAGATGTAGTGGTGGGCGAAATATGCTAGGTGGTAACCTATTTTGGTCTGTCAGAGAATGCAGGCATTAATTTGCAATATTCTAGGTATCCTCAGTCGTCGGGTCACAGATCGCCGAATTATGTGGATGATGATGGTTAATCTTTCCAGAACCGACTTTGTATATGTGCACAACAGATTTCTGATTCTATATAGGCGACTGATAAGATCGATGTGGAAGGACCTATATTGATGGCGGTCGTTTCAGCCCTAAATAAGGATGACAGGAGACATGCTGGGAAGGAGTGTGAACTAGAATTCCCATAAAGGCCATTCGATAAAATTTCTACTACTGTCGGCCGTTTCGGGTGGACTCTGCCGCGGAACCAGATCGATCCAAACGGTGGTATCGGCAGGGGGAAAGCCACGTAGATAGCTGCTGGCTATGGTCACTGTGTGTTTCCGCGCGGGTCTTTTGGGACGGGAATCTCGAGCGCAGTGAAAATTGAGATGTTGGGCGGACTGACCCACGGAGGTGACCGGTCTGTTATTGATTGCAAATCAGACAAAATTTTGGGATGGCCAAACCCGCCTCGAAGACCATGTGTTTGGCGTGGTCCCTCCGGCTTTGGACTAGCGCGCTATCATCACCGTGCATCTTGATATATTGATGGTACGTCGGCTTCGCAGAGTGTTTTGGCAAGATGATCGTACGGACAGCGCAGGATTGATTCTCTGTCGATGGCGGATCTCGAATCGCTAACCTCGTGAGGGGCAACAAACTTGGTATCAACTAGGGTGGCAGTGGTGGGAGACGAGAATAACACCCTGTGATGATTCCGGCAGCTTTGCTGGCCGCGTTGGTTTTTGCTGGTCTGTTTGGACCAGGATAACACACAGTAAAAGGCCGCAGGCTCACAATACGTTTTATACAACACTGTTGCATTGTGTCGCTCTTGCAAACCCAGGTATCTTAGGATTTTGAGCCGACACTGCAACCGTTTCTTCACCACTTCGGTCTACCTGCTACATGGTTCAGTACGGATTTGAGTATCCTCCACGCAGTTGCAGATGGTGTTTAATTGTTGCAATTAACTTCATTGGGGTCACGGATACAAAGTGCGTACACGTGGTCTTCGGAGCACTGATGGTGACTTTGCACTTTTGCGTCTAGACAAACAGATTATTTAGGACGATTATAGGAATCCTTCGAAAGAGTGGGCACTTTTCGCGCGGGAAGCGATGGTCAGCTTGTTAGCAGACGTAGGACGGATTACGTTGTTGTTTATTTCGCACCGTCCAGGACTGATCACTCTTCGCCAAACACATGATTTAAAGCAGTGTTAAATTTGGAAGGCTAAAGAGTGAATCAGACCTGAACGTCCGCCGTCAGGTCGGAGCTTTCCCCACTGGGACGCGCACCACGCTGGCTTGCGTGCTCAGCTGGTTTAGGCTCGCGGGAAAGTTGCGCGGGACTACTGCACTTGTAGAGGATATAAGAAATCCGCCCCGGGGGCGCTTGTAGCGTCAGGTCTACGGCAGCGACTATTAGCTAATAAATGATTCTCATAAATCCATTCGATAAGCAATATGATTTATCCGTTATATTTTTACTTATAAAGTTAATTAGGTCATGATAGCAACCATATATGGACATATTATATCAGAGATAATATAATCTCTGTATTATGTACCACAGAGCAAGATAAAGTAGTATATGTAATTATTTCTGCTATAGCTTATATTTAATTGAGAAAATAATATTGTTTTAAAAATTTACGATGCCTCATATCGGTGTAAAAAGTTAATTGCATTCCAATAAAAAAGAGTCAATACTCCATCCCACCTATTACTCTATGGCAAGGGCGGGCATACTCTGGCGCGCTGGCCAGATGCGGTCCGCGCAGGTCTATCATATGGCCTGCCAAACTGTTCAGTATGAACATTACCATCCGGGCCATGCGATATAAATCACCAAAAAAAAATTTCTCATATTATTTTGGTAAAACCATAGAAATATGATATGGGTAAAACTGCTAGCTATTTGAATCGTGCAAAAAAATAGTGCAAATATGTTTATGAAGTCTGTATAACTTCGATTTTACTCTTTTTATTCAGTCTTCTGGTTCTGGCCACGCCATCAACTTTCACACATTTATAAAAACCCCATTTTACAGACACCGCAGTATTGTCAAGAGTGCGCTCAATAAACCGCAAATGTGGGATATATGAGTTTTCTGTATTCACAAATCACATGAATTAAAATTAAGCCAATGAGCTTTTGGGAAACCCAGTTCACGGTTTGCTGCTTGTGGCCCTCTTAAAATTTACTTTTAACAGTTGTGTTGGTATCATCGCCTCTCCACTAGAAGAATTTTCCTTCCGTCTTTCAGGAATCATTCCACTCACTGCAGATTTTCAGCAGTTCAGTGCCCCTTTTAATTTCACTGTCCTGCTTCCCTCCAGATTGAGTTGATGGAGCTGCAGTACAATGACTATCTATAAGCAATGTTCTTAAACTCTTCTCTTTGTTCTTTCGTGATGCTCTATGAAAAATTGGCCACTTTTGTGCAAATATTTATTCAACACAAAAGGTCAATCAAGGCTGAAACATAAAGAAACAAGGACATCGCATATAACATAAAGGGGAAACCTCTACAACCCCCCTCCCGTTTGAGGAGTCTTAACGAAGCAAACTCATCTCCACTCGCCAGTCTCCGGCACATACACGTTTGGCGGGTGGATGTGCCGCCTTGGACGCCGTGGAGTTGCAGACACCTGGGAAGAGTCGAATACGCCACTGCCGGAGGGTCATCGGACTCTGGGCGATCGGACTCCGGGGATGCACCTAGCATATTAGTTGGAACTGGCAGCGGTTCTGGAACAAGTCCTGGAGGAGGAGGTACAGGCAACTGGTAGTATCCTACGGGCGCGAGACCGTCTCCAGGGTATCGAGGATCTGCCAGCAGTACTGGCTTTTGACGCGGCTCGAAGGCGAGTTGGAAGCGACTAAGAAACTGCCGGCTGCGGGTGGTGTCGGCAAGACCTAGTTACTTTTACTATGTACTGGTCGTGGTCGTCTCGTTCCATGACGACTGTTTTGTCCCACCGCTTGAGAGTGGTACCCATCTGGTTTTGGATAAATACACGCTCCTCAACCACGGGAGGAGGAAGATCTCGAGCTCCCACATTCAATGCGTTTATTGGCTAATGAATCTATCGCGCAGGGCGGACTCTTTTGCCGCCAATGCCCGCTCCATAAGGGATGGATTTCGGATGGACAAAGCCCCTGAACTTCCGGAGGCGTTTGGAGAATGACAGGGTGTCGCGAAGGGGACTTTCACAAACGATCTCTGACGGTGATTTTCCGCAATCTGGGTCTAGCGAATTCCGTAGCTGCAGAATGGCGCAGAGAAAGCGATTTCTGTCCAGCAGGCCGGACGAATTCGTGTTTGACTTGAGCAAGTGCTTGGCTGATTTAATGGCTACTTATTCTCGGCCATTGGACTGTGATTGGTAGTCAGAGGATACTCATCTTTAGTTACTGAGGCAGCAAACTTCGGTCCCCCATAGCTGGAGAGCTCGTCATGGACAACGAAAATAGCCGTGAAATTTCGGAGGCGATCAATCAGACATTGGGCGCAGGACTGCTTCGAACCATGCGACGTGGCAAATATCCGAACCAATCCTGAGAATCGGTCAGCATTGACGAAGAGTGACGGTAAGCAAAGTCAAAATAATCTGCTACGATGGCCTCAAATGGGACTGAAGGTGGGAGTGCTGGCGATGTCAAGAGACGTGCGTGTGAGGGGAATTACAGTTGCAATCGTCGCACCTAGCCCTAGCATTACCTATGTCAAGCCTCATCGCTGGCCAGAAAATGAGCTCCCTGGCGCGCAGCTCCATTGAAGACTGACTTGGTGCGCAGCGTGGAGGTTGTCGAGGATCTGTCGGCGAAGTGCCGGGGGTACAACGACGCGGTCAACGAATAGCATGACACCATGTGCAACGTAACGCCAATATGGTGCAACTTGCTCTAAGCCTTTGTGCTCGATCGGAAATCCAGAAACTATGTGTCAGTAAGGGATTTCATGGAGGCATAATATCGCTCTCGGTGGTGGCGGCTTTGGCTTCCCAGGTCAGTCATATAATAACCTGCACGCCGTGACGGATGGTGGCGAGAATATCTTTTTCAGAGCTGTCGTCGGCACGTAAACTAAGAAAGGTGAAAGTCATTACACGCGTCCACCATGGCATTGAGCTGACTGATGGGCGAAGGGTGGCGCGATGCTGCATCAGCTGCAGGTTAGTTTTTCCACGAAGTGTGCGAGTGTGAAGTGTCATGGCACTAGGGTCCTTTGCTTGAGATGAAAGAGTCGCGTGTTACATGTCGTCCAGGGTGTGGTCGCCCAGGATCTTCACGAGCGGTTTGGGGTCGGTGACTACCACGAGGTTAGTGCAGCCCTCTGTGAAGAAGCGAGTTTGTTCCAGGACCCAGACGACGGCGGGTGCATAAGGTTGTTCTGTGGGATCAAAAAACCTCGAGCCTGCCTACCAAAGTGATTTTCCATCCAGCGGGACAGCAGTCAGGAAAGCTGTTTGCGTAGTCACACAAAAGATTTCCACAATTTATTCAACATGGTCAGCACATCGTGGGCATGTTTGGTATTATCGAATGTTGTCTACCACCTCTGTCAAGCACATAACCACTCATCGCATTGACTTTTCCATCTGATATTTTTAAAACGGACATTTCCGTTAGTACTGTCACCTATGAATAATGTATACTAAGTAAACATGATGCACATGAAATACATTTTTTAAAGTCAGTTCTTTTAATTTCTCACTCTGTCCCTCAAGTATCCCCAAAAGTAATATCCGCACGGCCCCTGAAAAAGTTTTACCCGCCCATGCTCTATGGTATTCATACTACGGCTATTGTTTAGTTATCTATATTTGTTTAGTGAGTTTAATTGTCACTGATTATTTAATTAACTCATAATTATAAACGATAATAATAAGTGAATAATAAGTGAATTTAGTTTGACGTTGTGTCAATTATAATGTCGGTTCATGGGCACTCTCCTCTTCCTTTTTTCTCCAAATAGACTTTCCCATAGACATGCGAGGATAGTTTGTAGCCGTCTGCTTGGTGCAATTATGTTCAAATCTAATCTCAAACTCCTGAGAAAATCTACTTTGAACAACAGTGTGACGGATAATTTAATAGAGATGCAAATTGACGCTCCCAAAAACTTATACCCACTTTGTTGTCGTGACACTGAACTAACTGATTTATGTTTCGTTTATTGATTTCACTACATAGATTTAGCCTATACTGAAATGAATACTGTTTAACGTTTTCGTATATGATTGCTGTTCTAAGTTACCTACCTATAAAAGGAACGGTTTTTCAGTTAACAAATATACCCTTACTTGAAAACCGTATCCTGTCTCTCTCTCTCTTGACTAAACGACACGCGTGGCAACCTATCGAACCGATGTCAGTCGAGGGGAATGTCGAAAAGTGGTTCGAACGAATGGAGGCAGCCAAAGTGGTGACCGAGGCCTCGTCAGGGAAAGAGGTTGACAGCAAAATGTTTGCAATTGCCACCATCGGACAGTCGGCAATGTCTCTCTTGCAATATCTTTTGTGCCCAAGACGGATCGCAGAAGTGACTTACGAGGTGATGAAGATTACGCTTATGACTCATCTCTCCAAGACGCGTTTGGAGCTGTCGGAGCGTGCGCTCTTCTACGGAACATCGCAGAACCGTGATGAGAGCATCTCAACGTTTAACACGAGACTAAAGAAGGCCTCCGAGAATTGCAATTTCGGTCCCTACCAACCGGATATGCTACGTGACAACCTTGTGCTAGGCTGTAACAGCACAGACTCAAGAGAAAACTGATTCAGGCAGACAAGCTGGAACTGAATGGCGCGCTAAAGACTCTCCAAGCCTTCGAGGTGGTCGAAGTATCGAAAACCCTGATACAGACAACCCCAGTTTCAGTCAATAAGCTGCAAACAAGAAGTTACGGTTCAAGGCAATGGAAAATATTGTAGGACAGACACTGTGGCTATCGATCCCGAGCACAACGACAGAGTACAATGTCCAGCCAAGGGGAAGACTTGCAAGAAATGAAACAAGTCTAACCATTTTGCCAAGGTCTGCCGATCAGGCCCGCGATCGAAGTCTAAACACAGTCATCATCTGTTCGAGGATGGAGAAGAGGGTGATCTCACCTTTCACGTGGAAAAATCTCCCTGTAACGCAGTGTCTACTGCCGTGGTTCAGATGGAGTGCAACGGGCACCCAGTCCAGATGGAGGTCGACACCGGCTCAGCAGCGACTATTATCTCCCTGAGGATGTGACGAAGCCTCGGTTCCCCAGAGCCAACTAAATCAACCCGGATCTTCAGAGCCTACGATGGACGCCGGATAGCTCATGCTGGAGACTTCTGTGCTAGGCTGAAGTACAACTCTCGGGCAGTCGAGACAATGATCACAGTTATCCGGACCGAACACCGCTTTAGACTCCTTGGACGGGACATCATGGATCAGCTGCTGGACGCTCCTTTCAACCTCCACTCAACCGTTGATCCTCCAGTCAAGCACCTCTCGGCCATGAAGGTGGCTCCTGCCAAGATTGAGATGCGGAAGGACGCTACGACAGTCTTCTGCAAGGCCATCAGGCCCGTACCTATACCCTTGACGGATCTCGTGGACAAGACTCTGACAGACATGGTATGCAGGGGAATCATCAAACCTGTAACAAGCAGTGCCTATGCCTCACCAGTAGTGTGGGTACGCGAACCGGACGGTTAACTGAGACTGACAGTCAATTTCAAGGTCTTCCTGAACGACAGCATTGAATCTGACGGTTATCCGATCTCAGCGATGGAGACCATCTTCAATGGACTCTCCGCATCGAAGAGCTTTGTCAAACTAGACCTCGAGGACGCGTATTGGCAAATAACCCTCGACCGAGCATCCCAGGAATGCTGCACAGTCAACACGACAAAGGGGCCTCTACCGACTACAACGCCTACCCAAAGGTCTGAAGAACAGTTCCGCGATCTTTCAAAGGACGATGGAGACAATCCTCAAAGGGATAAAAGGTGTCATCACATACCAAGATTACATACTTTTCCATGGCCGAGATGACAACGAGCTGACAAAGAGAGTATGATTTTTGGGAAGAGATAGTCTACAAACCAAATCTGCAACATGATCCCTGAAGTATGACTTACCCTATATTAATTCTGGATCAAACACGTGTTGGCTTCTCGATGTGCAATCTCTCATCAGCTGAAGCTGGCTCATTCCAACCAAGTGGCCCCACTTCCACCCCAGGAAGAACCAACTCCACCAACCCAAGAGAACTTAACTACTCTACGCAAAGAAGACCCAACTATGGCAACTGAAGAAGACCGAACTACAAGTCAGGAAGCCTCGACTGAACCTCAGCTTTATAGAAGATCAAGAAGATAAAGAAGATAAAGTGTCCAGTAGACTATGAATAATTATAATGAGGGATGTCGTGACTGAAGGGATTTTAGCCTTTTTCATTCCCAATAAAACAAGTTATTTTGATAAGGATCAGATTTTCTTCAGTGACACTGACTCTCTCCCTCCCTCCCTCCCCAGTAAACAATGTACGTCGCAGGTACGTACCACGTCGGTACCAATGGTCCGTACCAGACTCGTACCAAATGGCGGCCGCGAGTACGTCGCAGGTACGTACCATTGGTACGGAACATTTTTTACGGTATTCGTACCATACTACTTTTTATATTGGAAGTAGTATATAAAAAATAATTCTATATTGAACTTATTCAGACCAAAAATTATTTCTTTTTACGGTATTCATGTTTTATTTTAGTTACACTTTTCATTATATGAACACATTAAAAAGTGATACAATGACTACACCAATTTAAAAAAGTTTAAAGTGCAACCATTATTAATAGATTACTAGTAATGAATACATTATATCATAAAGGACACTATTTTTTTACCAAAACAGGAATAAAAGTAATAAAATTTGAATGAATATACATAGTTATATTTCAACTTTTGTATATTGAAAATTATAGAGTTACAAATTATAAGTAGACAGGAGTATATGTACACGGTATCTAAATAATAACATACAGATACATAAATGAACAGAAACACGAATATATGTAATATAGAGCCAATATTGGCATCTACGTATAAAGTCAGAGCAAATACAGAATTATTCTAGACAATAATATAAAGACTGATTTTAAAATTGTCATATTTTTACAATAACTAAGCAATTCACGCTATACATTTCTTAATTAATGTAATTTAAATACGTTTTAGATAGCTTTATAATTATAAGATTTCCAAAAAATAAAATGAAACGGATATAATTAAAATTTAATTCACTTTTAAGTTAAGAATTTTGTTGTCTATAAGTTTAATTGTTTAGACGCGACTTCAATGACACTCAGTAATCACTGCACATGCTAGAGTCAATTGCCTGAAGCACTTTTTTCACTCGCCTACTGTGCCGTCCACCATCTCTATCTTTCGAATTCTTGAGGAAGCGCGCC
>JAUYWV010137790.1:0-10748 GCA_032274565.1 Nematoplana nigrocapitula
CAATTTTCCTCAAGAACCGGATGATCTTCTGTCCATCTTGTAGCATCTCGGGTTGAATGTCCATCCCGAAGATTGATCTCGGTGGTAGGGTCCAGGCAGGGCAGTTGAGAAACAGATGGCGCACGTCCTCCACCGTTTCATCGCACTCCTGGCATATTGAGCTTGCCTCCTTTATTGTACAGGTATGCTCTTATAATCGGTGTTTTCCCTGTTCACACATGGTGCACTAGGGCTTCTTCCTTTCTCGTTAGGTCCTTAGTTTGCATACATTTTCCTCCGGTGACTTCTCGGTCCCATAATTCCCTAGCTTCCTCTTTCTTCCTTTTCATATTCTCTCTTCTAACCGCTGACACCTCAGAATCCACATCGATGGATGCAGTTTGTTGGTCCATTTTCGAGCCCTCCTTCGCCACCTCGTCTTCTTCCTCATTCCCTTCCAGACCGCAATGCGCCGCGATCCACTGTAGGTGCCGTGTATATTCATTCGTTGTATCTCTTCAATAGCATTCAGAATATTGACGGCGATATTAATCTCTCAGTTGTTATCATCGATTTGTGCGAGTTTCTTCAATGTTTATTTACTGTCGGTAAGGATTCGTACTGATCTTGTTCCTTTCTGTGCACCATCTCTAAGTATCAGTTTCCACTCCGCAAAGAAGAGCCAGCATTTCGGCATCTCGTGTTGTGGAGCCATGGAGCAATTTTCATTTCTTTGGCATTTTGTGACGACTTACAATAACTATGTCAAATTTATAATTTCAATGTAATTCAATATCATTGGTTAACAAATCAATCAATATAATTTTAAAATAATTGATACAGTATTTCGCTGTTATTAATGATCGATTTGTTTTGCAATTCTGCAGTCTGTTGTATAATTAAGTTATTTACAAATGTGGCAAATTTTGTTTGAATCAATAAAGGGAAATTTAGAGAGTTTGCGTATAGTGTGTTACAACAAGTCGATCAATAAATCAATTATGGAAAATGCATTAAGGGTGTGGTCAGTAGTGATTTCACATTTATTAGTAGTAAAATAAAACCGTTTGATGTTATTCTAATGATCACAATTTTTTACTTCGTTTTAAATAATTTAAAATTGCCTTTCCATCATAAATGAACTTTTAATGGCCCAATGTTACTCCCAGTGAAACGCCGGTTCATTTGAGACCCTTTGTAACCCTCTGCCATGTTCCGTTCTGGAGGTATAAGCGTACAGAAGGACATCGTGGCAGATCACCACAAATAGAGTTATATATATATACTGCTTATGACATATCAAAGCGAGGCGTAATTTTGCATTTTCATACATTTTTAGTAGTCTGCAGTAGTATTTGTGGAAATGATTTGTATGGTATAGACTTGATTTTTTCATTAATATTTTCAGCAATATATTTTGAGTTTTTGTAATTGGAAGGGACATTTATTTGTCTTGCCATAAATTTCAATTTCATAGTTGAGTTTCTCACCGTTTTGCTTATACTTTTCTAATTACTTTTTCTCTCTGTCTGTCTGTCTCTCATTCTTTTAGAACAATATTCCTCCGATATTTGTGTGAAACATGCTGCATTGAATTGCCTCTGTGAGAAGTTCGTTGTCTCGAATAACAGCACATAAAGTTATGCAGAATTGAAGCTTCATTTTGGCCACTACCGCTGTTAAACCACTCTCCCGCCCTGCTCGAGGCAGCGGTAGACACCGCTTGCCAGCAATCAATCAGACTTTGTGGGGGAAATTTAGTCCGCCCGGCGTTCAGTGCTTGCTGATGTCTGTATCAGATCGTTTTTTGAGATGTTCGGAGGTATGGGGAAGAAAATCCCCATAGCTGAAATGGGAGAAATTATGAGCTTAAGTGCCACTTCGCTCCGACAAAGAGCGCTTAGTGATTGGAAATGCTCTCCGATGTGATACAGGATGGGCGGTCATTCGTTCTCGTTTTCATTAATTATTTCTGTGGAAGTGACCGGGGTGCTTGTTGAAACCATGACAGTCGATCATAGAATTGCCATTTTGGAGAAGATCTTATCTCTGTAGTTGTCCCCAACCTAAGTAAAAATTAATCAGATTATCGAACCTTTCTGAATAAATTTGAATTGATTTCTTGCTTTCTCGCATCAGTTATGCTATATTAGTTTTGTTAAACAGACAATAAAGGGATCATTTTCAATACACCCCGATATTTTAAATAATGCTAATGCTAGACTGTGCATTATACGATTTTATGAATTTCATTCATTTCATATAAAAACTTAGTGCACTACTTTGTAGAACTGTGTCCTATTTTTGTTGCATTAAAAAAGGTCGATTATGTTAATATGTACCTCTGATTAGCCTCTTCTTCATTTTATTACACATAATAAAGGAGCCAATTGGTTAGAAAAAGTTAATCTAGAAAATTAAAACACGACATCCAAATTGATCACAAAATAAAATTGTAATGGATATTTATTTTAAAAATCTTGTATATGTGGTATTGGCGCTGGTTCAAATTTCCAATTCATCATTCTTATCTTCGAGTGCGCAGTCAAGATTATATTGGCAAAATGTCGCGATATATTGTCTCTCATCTCACTTTCAGAAACAGTAGTGTAGACGAATTTATTGCCAAGCCATTTTTAACTCAGGCGTCCGTCCGCTGTTCAGACAATGTTCGTCAATAAAATTTTAAGAAGATTTCTGTCGTGAGATTTCGCTTTTCCAAGTCATTTTGAAATCTAACACAAAAGTATGAGCTTATAACATTTAAAAATATTCTCAAAGAGGTTCTACAATCGTGCATAGGGTTATACGCACCCTTTTTATAATACAAAAAAGTATTTTGAACGTGTTGGAATTACTCTAGTAGTTATTAATTATAGTCGTTAATGACAATGATCATTACGTACTTATTTTAATGATTTAGGTCATATTTAGAAGTATTTAAGCCAAAACGACAATACATAATCTTATCGCATTCACCCTGTCACCTTGTGCCGTCAAGTCGTGGTCGACCCTTGGCGACATCCTTGGTAGTTTTTCTCCAGCAAATTCGGTCGCATGCTTCCCTCGTCAATCGATGGATGTTATCGCCTTTAAGTGACTTTATATTGGCCAGCCACCTAATCCTTGGTTTTCCTCTCCTTCTCCTTCCGCTCATTTCTGCCAGCATCAGATCCTTCTCCATTCCTTCTGCTTTCACTACATGTCCGAAGTAACTAAAGGCTGATTTGACGACTCTGGATTCTAGTGTTCAAGTACCCATTTGTTTGTTGTCCTATCTGTCCAAGATACTCTGAGCACTCTGTTTCAGCACCAAAGTTGAAAGGCATCCACTTTCTGTCTTTCACTCTTCTTCGTTTTCCATGTCTCGGCACCGTCCAAAACTATGGAGAATACTAGTGCCTCGACCAGTTTCACTTTTGTACCAAGCTTGATACCTCCGTCCTTCCATATTTTGAAAAGCCACTTATTGCTGCTTTGCCCAGTCCTATTCTTCTTCGAATCTCTTTGTCACAATATCCATCACGAGTTAATAAAGTGCCAAGGAAGGAGAAGCGGTATCTACCACATCTATCTTTTCTCCATTTATGAACACATCTTCAATAGTTCCCGTTGTCAGTATCTTTGTTTTACTTACATTTAGGTAGAGACCAGCCTTTTCGCTTTCCTTACGGACTCTCTATACCAGTTCCATAAGCTCCCTTTGTGTGTTCCCGAGAAGAGATGTATCATTGGCATACCTCAGATTTGATAAGCTGCGTCCTCTAATCTTGAGTCCCCCATTCCAACCGTACAAGGCTTCCCTCGTGATGTACTCTGCATAAACGACAAAATGCACCCTTGACGTATGCCCTTATCGCATTAGGTAACCCATATTTTACATTGTTGTATTGAAGGGAAAACAAAGAATATCAAACAGATAATGAGTAGAAAGAGTTTGATTTTCTATAGATCACTCCGTGCCCGAACCCTCTCACGCCAGCAAGAAATGGTTCACATCAACATGAATAAGTTCAGGTAAATAATGCAAAATCCGGTGATGTGTATTTAACATGGTTGCACATGGATTGTCGATGAAGCGGACACACTTCTATTCTGCCCCTCGTGTTTGCGGTCATAACTAATATAGGACCAATATGGCAGTCATCGATATACATAACCAAAGAAAATAAGATTTCCGGAAATATATTCCAATGACTTCAAAACGGAATTCAACTTGAGCTCAAAATCAATCAATCTGCTGAAATAGGACGAGAATCAACACTAATATCTTGTCTGTGTACTTTATCATACTACTGTCATTATTACGCAGACAATATGGGATCATCAACATATATGTGGTCTATGAAACTCATGAAGATGATTCACAGCTGCGAAGAGGAGAAAGACCAAACTCTGAGGACAACAATTTGACGAGATGCTTCAACTGCGAAACCATCTGCTTCACACGCGCAATTGACAATATCTGGACTTTATGGACTGTGCATACAGTTCGTTCTTTACTCTTCTTCTACAAGTAGACGAAGATCAAAATCAAGATAACTGATCATTCGGGAACTGTTACACACCAGCGTTCTCAAGTTAATCTTGTTTTATTTCAATTAAACTATACACTATTGGAAATTTGCATTCAACATCCACGTAAGTGACAAAATGGCTTTAGATATATTATTTAGTAATGTATTAACAACTCGTACGTTATTCTTAAAATCTGTCGCATTTTTTTATAATATATTTCATTCTAACATTTGTTAGAACAAATTCACGACAGAATTTAACATTCATCCTTAAAGCAGTAATGCAACTGTTTCTTTTTACAGAGTACGCTAAATTGGCAGCTCGCAAAGTTGATTCAGGTCCGTGAATAAAATATGTATTGGTTATAAGACTACTATAAACTTCCTAATAATTCACTAATCCATCTATGAAATTAACCTATGGAAGGCGTTCATATGAAGTGAAAATTTCTCTGATTTAATTCTATATGAAGACAGTTATCCGCTGTTTGTTTGGAGGATTAACAATGGAGAAACGCATTTTAACAGCTAACAAATCTGAATTCTGTTCTACAGGGCGTTGGATAGGATAGAGGGCATTCTCAATATCAGAAGATTGCTTACATCTATATTATTAAGCAGCTACGTGATTCCTGGGTGATTGGGTCGGTCGGTCGCCTACCGTCAGAACGCGTCGTCTGATTGGTCAGTTTGCTGACAGAAAGAGAGTGCGTGAGCCAGCGAGACTTGATTCACTCACATACAGGCTGACTTAAAGCTGCACAGTCGGTCAAAACCACGCTGCACAGCAACTGATACTCAACTTAAGCGCGTTGTGCCTCATACATAACAACACTTGCATGCGTAGCTGCAGAGGGCCACTGGTAGTTCTTATAGGGATTCATATGTTTGCCGTCTTCGCGATCGCAACTGATGTTCATATTCAACTTCGGAAATTAATACCACCCGTTTATGAAGTTTGCATAAGGATTGCAAAATCAGAACAATATATACTGAATGTTTCAATATTTTTAACTGTGTATCACTCCTGCGTAATTCTACATTACCAGCCCAAAGGTTTGCCCAACTCTCCCCCCCCTCACAACGGAAGGAATTTCGACGGGGATGGGTTCGGGCTCAAGTGATCTAGAGTCAAGCCAACTCTTGCTACTATGATAAAATATTAAAAATAATCAAAAGAAACCAAAAGTTTAGATCAATGTCATTCATACCAATTTGTTTGGGTTAGCATTAATCAAAATTGTCTTGCGTTGTTATTATTTCTTTTAAAAGATTAACACAATAGTCTGCTCTTTGTATTGCTTCAGATATGTGGATGATATTAGGTTTATTTTATAACACCCAAATTTTCTCCGGAAAGGTTTTTGAAAAAGAACGTGCTTTCAGGCAATGAAGGTTGGAAACAATTTTTCCTAACAAGGACATTATGCCCTTGGCGTCAAGGTTCGGTGAATCATCCAAGCACGTCCTGCTCGAGACGGTCAAAACACTCCCTGGCCAGTCGCATCAAGAAGCACCGAACAGGCCCCATACAGTGCTGTACATCTGCATCTAACAGCTTGCACCTGAAGCGGGACTGAGAAGCAGTTTTATTTTATTTGTGCTTCCCATTAAGGAGGCACTGCATGTAAAAGTTACTTTTCACTGCTCAATAGTACTCTTTGTAGTAATGGCGAGTCTTATTTCTAAGTGTTTATAAGTAATGATATAATAATATTTTTATTATTGTGTGCAACAAAATTGGAAGCCAAAGGATGCAGAGCAGATCGAAACTGGCACCTTTCAAATAAGAATTACAGATAATAAACACATAATACACACAATGCGCCACAAGACCTAATAATACATAACAGAAGGATAAACATTATATATACAGTATGGAGGGAAGAGTCATAGTCATATAGTATTTAGTATTTGCTAATAAAATACTCTTCGTATTTTTATTTATTTTTGTTTCGGTTTTGAATAAATTTGAGATCAATTTTTGTTTGATTCCATATATAACACTTGCATCTTCAATAATTTTGTTGTTAATTGTATAGAATGAAGTAATTGTTACGAAGTCCAGTTTATTTCTTAGATTTATACTATGGATATTTGGACTTATGAGATCAGTTATGCAACTTGACTCTTTTTTATAATATGACAATTATTAACAAATTATTGTTAGTCTTAATTTTGTATGTTCGTATAATTTTTTTCAGAATTATTTTAAACAACCTATTTTGAGCCTTCTGCAGCTGTTGTATCCATATATTATAAAAAAAATTAATTGACTTTATTTTGTGTCTAACTGTTATTGGTGCTTTACGTATTTATTGTTGCTCTGTCACTATATTGTATACTGTATGTTTAATTTTTTGATGATGATTATATAAATAATCGAAACCGATAATAAACTTCACCTTGAGTATTTTATTTCCTACGTACGGTATTATAGTTATCCAAAGGTGTTCACCTCATCTACTCTTTATTATAATTTTCTTGGATATAATAATTTCTGATCTTAATCCAACTGTCAATCTATTTTTAATCGCTTATTCTATCTGTTCATATAAGTTTCACAAATTCATAGAGCTCTATTTATAAAGTGAACGAAGGGGAAGCAACCAATAGCCGTTCACTTCTCGCTCCAGCAGTGACTCCAATGGATGGACAGATAGGGAAGCTTCGAATAACTGGTGGTGTGTGTGTTTCTGTTAGATATTTCCCTATTTCATAGTCTGGTTTGTCTCTACAGTATATACGCGGATCACAGTGTGGGTGTGTCAGTTAATATGTTGTGAGTTTATCCGTATATATACTGTATAGTCAGTAGTCTGAAAAAATGTCCCACGTACCGTCACCAAAATGAAGTGCACTCCGGGAAAAGAAAAGCAGCACCCAGGTGAGGATCACCGACCTAGAGCTCTCTCCGCGCCAACAATAATCCGTGTGATAAACTCGAAATCTGCTTCCGGTGGTGGCCATTCCATCCTGACCGGCTCTACTAACAAACGGAGCAAGAATACCGGAAAGAGCTCCGGGTGTTCGATAAAGCTGTCCTCTTCCAACGGGACCACTGTGACCTTCAAAGGCTCCGACGAGCTGCATCCGATCGAATCATCATCGTCTGCATGCGGCGGCGAACGCCGGCCCTTTCCGCGGACTGTGCGCAACCGGCGACCCTCTCTCATTCAACTGGGCAAGGAGAAATTGGAGCACCACTTCTGCAGGATCAATGTGCTGCTCGTGATGATGCAGGTCGGCCTTGGATCGTCGATGACCTGGCTCGGATTCTACCTGAGGGATCTCTCGCCGTCTCTCAAACTCAAAGACTGTACCTACTGGGCTGCCGCCCCGGTAAGAATTCACACGCAGAGTTGCGTAGACTGCATGCGAAATCAAATGCATATTGCTTTCGTGGACATGGCTGATGTTGTAACAAGTAGGTTCGATATTGCGCGTGTCATTAGAGAGGTGAAAATAAATCATAACGGGGTTCCCACGTATATTCTAAGTAAAAAATTCATAATTTGAGCAACCAAAAAGTTACAATATATGAGCAAGATGTATGTACATAGATGCGGGAAGGTCAAGCAGTCGAACAAACGACAAGCTCTTAACTCAATAATGCGAATTATTATCTGAAGATATAACTGAATGAAAATTGCAAGGATACATTGATGGGTTATTAAAGTCAGTTGATGGTCTCATACATATACAGTAAAAATACATAGAGTTCGGTCTCTGAATGATATATTTATCAAAATAATTATTTTTGCATTTAATATACTTTCAATAACATAAAAAATATAAAGCAATAATTATTAAAAAAAGATTTATATCTAACAAAAAAAGTTTTGTTATTTACTGCCAAGTTTGAACTACTAATATAAATAGTAAAAAATTTAAATTAATTTTATCGATTTAAAAAAGTTCTATAGCTATCAATTGCCTTTGATTAAACCGACTTCCAAAATCTGTAATAAAACGTCACGAAAAGCGGACTCTATGAGATCTCCATTTTTATTCGCAAGTAAACAAATATTTTCCGTCTCGGAGTTCCTTTAGATAATTATAATCAACTATTTAGATCAGATATTCTGAAAGTCACTGTTTTTGGCGGCTCGAATGTTTTTTGGACTGAAAAATTGATTCAACGACTATATCCAATGACGTTGAGAAAACTGGAAACTTCAAGGCAAACTGCTGAAGTCATATTCTCTGCGCACTAAAGCGACTGCTAAGAAAAACCAACTGGAAGGTTCTGTACTCTAAACACTGCATTACATGTTTTCCACTTATTATTAAGTTTTTATATCAAATAATCGTTGACTATCTGTACTACACTTTCACTAAATGTGTTTATGGTTTCAATTTTGAATTTTTTTACTGAAAAAGTTATCTGTTATCTCGTACTTTTTACATTTGCAATTATTATACCCACATTTCATGCAAAACAAATCTGTGAAATTACTGAAAATAATTATAATCTTTAATTATGAAAACTCAGGGGAAAAACATTTCTGAAAAAGCGTGGGAACACTGCGTTGGGGAAAGTCTCAATAATGTAAAATAATGAGGCAGACAGGAACTTCTAAAGCGTCACAGTGACGCCGACACAATGTTAACAAAATTTAGCCAATCTCGGATAATGATAATTTAAAAACGTGCGCAGACAGAATAATTATATTTTTTTAAAATGAAGATTTGTAAACAAAAGTTATAACCAAATTTGTATACGTAGTATGTAATGCGTCAAGCACAACTTCGGGCATTTCCAGACGTGATTGCAGAGTACTGCAATTATCACAGAACGTGAATCGCACGAACAAGAGGTGGAAATGATGGAAACAACTATAAAACTATCTGCACACTGCTGCCATGTTCCCAGGTGGTCAACATCTCGATTTCTTCTTTCAGTGTGATCCTGCATGAATACACACAGTACAGTCAAATGTTAATAGGAACAACTTACAATATACTTTAGATACGTAACTCTTTGCCTGTTCAATAGGACACTGGAATTTCTATAAACAATATTGTTTCTCAGATCTGTCAAATAAAGGAAATAAATCCTTCCTAAACAAATGTGTGCCCTTTACCTTTGATTTCTAAACTGTGACTGTTCATTCTCGGCTTTAGATTTCGCAATTCATTTGGTCTTTTTAATATCAAATCATGCATACTGTATTTGCGCTTATAACTACTGTAGATAGAACGTCTTCATTATCATCTTCTTCAATAATATTTGTCCTCGGGATCACACCAGATTTCCGCCAACCCTCGCGATCCCTATAGCTGTCCTCATTGACATTGTCCATGTCTTCACATCGGTCAGCCATACCAGCCTTAAGCGACCCTGTCTGTCTTCGATGTCATGGTGCGCGGCCATGAAGGATTGTGAAAGCAAGTTCCAGTTCTTTCCTATGTCTTGTCAAGTATCCAAGCCATCTAAACTTCCTTTCTCTCACAATGTCCAGTATTTCGTTGCTGACATTCACTTCTTCCAGCATACAGAGATATTGGTTGGTCGATTAGTCTTCAAAAAGAGCCTAAAATGGACTCATAAAACGGAACCTGTGGCACTCATACAAATGAAAATAAAAAATCATTTAGTGTATGAAATGTCCCCGCCTGTCACAGTGTTGGTACCCAAAATTTCAGCTCTCTCCGATTGATGGTCTAGGTCTCTAGGAGGAGATAGCTAACATAGAGCGATACAAACACTTACACTTAGAGAGACAGTTAATTTTGAGAAGCTGTACATGTTATCAGATTCCGAGGATACTGCTGTCTTCTTGGTTCATGAAGATAATATCATTCTCAAAAACGTTCTAAATATATAGGTATATTATACTTTACATAATTGACTTAAACCTTCATTCAAATAGATTTTTTAAATGAGAATTCTTTTCGAAATTTAATTCAAATGCTACAAAAAGAAGGTATAGTTTAGCGTTGGGGATGTTTTATTCACATAAATATTTAATCGATTCAGCATAAATAATCTACAGTATTTGGAAATCTATTTCGTAAAAGAAGAAATCCGTTTCATACAATAAGAAATCAATTTCATATATGAGATATCTATTACGAATTTAAGATACCTATTTTGAACGATAGATAATCGATTTAGAATACAAGAAAGCAAATTCAAACTGCTGTAGATTGTTTACATTTAGCTTATCATTTTTTAATCCATTATGCCGCGTCCGGGTCAATATAAGAAATCTACAGAAGAAATGCGACAAAGAATTGTGGATGCAG
>JAUYWV010137801.1:0-10747 GCA_032274565.1 Nematoplana nigrocapitula
TGCTGGAGAGAAGCCATCAGTAGAAACACCTGGCGTTTAAAATTTGTGGATCGAAGCGCACGAACCTGAAGGAGACCAAGGAGTGGTCGAGGAAGGAACAAACTATTGCAGCTCAGCTTTTGCTCAGGGGAGTTGAAACATATCGGGAAGTTTCGGCGGCGAATTGGTTTGGATGTCAACGAGGCGTGCAGGTGATGTCAACTCCAACCTGAGTCAGTGGATCACCTGTTTAATGACTGCCACGCAGTGGAGGTTTTTCCCGGAGAAGGTTCGGCGGCGAGAGTTCTGAGGTCCTGCAGATGAGGTTTATTTTTAACGCCTGTACAAAATCCTTAACATAGCTTGTAATTTTAGTCGTTGTTTGTTTTGTACCTTGCCAGGGGTGTCCCACAGGGTTGCGTGAAACGAACAAACGAGGGGAGTTATTGTCTAAATCGATTAAAATATTATGACGTATTTTGAAGATATCCACGATTACTTCCGCGCGTAATGTAAATAAATGAGATTATCAATAAAATTGAGAAGTCTGCTATATTTGAAATCAATGACCGATACGACATGCTGCAAACAACTGTTTTCTTTCTGCGGATATAAAATTGTGGACATAGTTCACAATGACTGTCAAATTCTAAATTTAACAAGACAACGCAGAACTATAGAAACTAAATCATTTCTCAGTACACATTTTCGAATGCTATACAAATTCCTCAAATGCTATCGTTTAGACAATACAAAATTTGGCGGGAAACTGTTCAATATTGTTTTTGCCCCAGTGGAATGGTTGCTCCTGTGACGTTTTGGAAAATTGGCGACACAACGCGCCGCCACGGAAGGTCACGAGTTGACCGCGCATTTACATCAATCGTCTCAGTTGTATGTATTGTATTACATATTACATTTATAAAACTAAATAATATGTGTACTCAAGCGATTGCTAATATTTAGGTATAGGAAATGTTGTGTCGTCCGCAAAATGACTACTAAAAAATTAAAAAGTTAAAATTTTAACAAATAGTATATATAGATATATAGCACTGTTTGTATTATTTTTTACGTATTATATACTTATTGTTTGCATTTTGCAACTAAATGAAAAATGTTTATTTTGATGCGTTTCTGAAGTCTTAGCTTCGGGTTTGATTTTATCATCATGAGTATCTCAAACTCTTCAGAAGGCGGTAGGTAGAACACCCCCCCTCCCCAAAAAAAGGGTATAAGTAGTACTAGTGGTAAGATATATAATGTGTATTTTGTTGTGTATTATGTTTATCGGTTAATTAGCTAGCTCTTCACTAACGCATATACGGTATACCGGGAGAGTGAGGAAGTTGTATAATGTATGCATGCATTGTAAACATCACAACAGACAGTTTGTTTTGCATTCCCAACAGTGACAATGTATCCGCATTAAAGCAAGATAGAGTTATAGAAGATCATGTAATTGTCGTTGTAAGTCTGGAACGAAACATTTAGTTTGTTATAAGTGTAGAGGTATATGCAATCCCTTAGGGCAGTATACAATTTACATACACACTAATTAGACTGCTGCACGTAAAATTAGTAAAGTGGTGGAGTAAATTGCGGTCGCACCCGCAAAATTGAACAAAATGTATAACTGCGCAGCGCTAAAAAAATAGTTTAAAAATCGGTGGCGTGCGCAAACACAATTTTTACTACGCGGGACAAAATTGTTTTTTTGCGAATGCATAATTTTTAATTCCTTTTACTAGTATCAGTGTGCCTATGTCTCTGTTTTTTAATCTATAAAGTACATTTAAGACAAAAATTAAATGTAATTTCGTTGCTTTCGTATATACTAAATAGTGCCATATACCCCGATGAAGTCTTACAGATTTCAAATTTAGGTTGAGATTAGTACGAAAGTCATATAAATATACTGACAAAAATAAAACGTCTCCCATTAGAAATATAAGATTGGTACAAAAACATAATTTATGGCATACCTGATACATCTACAGTACATTTGTTTCTTTTTGGTCGATATTTTAACAATGATCTGAGTTTCTTTTTTAACATACTTTGTTTTGCTATTGAATTGTGTTGATCTATAATAAAGGATGTTTCCAGTTGGTTTGCTATTGAATTGTGTTGATCTATAATAGTTGATGTTTCCAGTTGGTTTGCTATTGAATTGTGTTGATCTATAATAGTTGATGTTTCCAGTTGGTTTGCTATTGGATTGTGTTGATCTATAATAGTGAATGTTTCCAGTTGGTTTGCTATTGGATTGTGTTGATCTATAATAGTGGATGTTTCCAGTTGGTTTGCTATTGGATTGTGTTGATCTATAATAGTTGATGTTTCCAGTTGGTTTGCTATTGGATTGTGTTGATCTATAATAGTGGATGTGTCAAGTTGGTTTGCTATTGGATTGTGTTGATCAATAATAGTTGATATTTCAAATTTGTTTGCTATTGGTTGGGTTGATCTATAATAAGTGTTGTCATTCTCTGTAATTTAAAAAGCGTAATTTTATTTTGCTCTATATATACAGTATACAACATCCATGTGATACTTCTAGCTAGTCGAACTATCGCATTTTGAAGGTCAGAATCGCTGGGGTCGCGCCAGATGCACCCAATTAAGCTGAGCGAGGAGAAACCTTCGTATGGCTCCACCACAGCCAACCCAATCTTCGCTGTAGAAAATTCCACTAAATTATTGAGTATTGTGTCTGAAGAAAACTTAATTACATATTTATACATATATATGCGTAGTGAAAACAAGCGGACATATCGCATAGCTATTTACATCACTAAGTAATGACTGAGCGCACGCGATTGAACTAAGTGCAATCAGCATATTATGTACCTATATGCATTTTACGAACAAGGAAAAACTGGGATATCACTCACCTTACCGCACCAGACAAATGTTTGCGTTTTTGTCACTAAAACGAAGGTGTCATTCGAATTGAGAGAACTAGCTACTGCGGGCACCTACAAATAGACGTGAAAATAGGGCGCTCTCAGATACAAGTCGAAAAAGGTCAGCAGTACTTAAATTCACACCAGCAAACAACAGTTAATAAGAGTTGTGGTAGACAAAGATGGTCACTGGGATATATAGGAAAAAACAAAACATCACATGCTGCTTCCAGCAATGTCAAACAAACCTTTGCGGGTTTTTAAATGTCGAAGCTATACAAAAACATTCGACCTTACACCTTGCATTTTAAATTTCTAAGTCGAAACAGATTTCACAACATATATACAAGGGAAATTTACTTCTCCAAATCAGCTGTAATGTTTCAGATTACAATGTGTGCGCTATTTCACTTTGGGAGTCATCGTTCAACGAGAAACTTAGTTTGTAATACAAGTATTGTTTTTGGTATTCTTCAACTTGAAGGCCCGTCCCACAAAACTCACTTCACCATGGTTTTATATATCCATGTTTATAACTTATGGGTCCCGGGTATTTGCCGTGTTCGGCAATCTTTTGTCCCATCCGTGACCATAACACCAAGTGCTTGAAGTGTATGCTGCCAAGACGACCCAGCCACTACTTTTCGTGTACTGGAACAGTGTTCTGGACAGATTGAACTCTCCATCAATGAAGCTATCCGGATTAAGGAGGTGAAACAAAGCATGAACACGGCGTTGACGAATAATAGTGCCCCATATTTTTAAGTTTCCCTTTAAGTTGTATGTGTGTACGTTTGTGTATCTCACATGTATGTGTTTAAATCGTCGTATCTGTTAATTATGTACTTTTATCCCTCCACTTTTGAATTACTGGTTCGTTTTGTGTTGTGCCAATTGACAATTTGTAAAACCATGCTGATGATGCTTATTGTATAAGCGAAACATTTCTAGAATTAATGTTGACCAACCTCTTTGTACTCTTATTTCTCTTTAAACTTCGTAAATTCTGATTTGCCATCGTTATTTTACCAAATAAATATTGAAGTTTACAATAAACATTTCCGATGCTTATCTGTGAAATTAAAACAAATAAAGTCTAAAAGCATGCGTCTAAAAAATTAAATTGACAAGTAATTCCTATTTTTGACCACATTTTAAAGTATTACACATTATTTTATGTCCCCCTTTATATAGAGAGACCATATTCTACAGGAATTATTCACTACCTTTTATTGATTTTTAAAATCAGGTCATACTAATTTAAAACATCACATTGATATATACAGAGCAACATGCAAAAATATTTAACGCGTGTGCTAGCTCGGAATGGAACCAAAGCATTTATCACTTCCAAATTGGGTGCAATTCAAATGCTGTCTCCACTTCTATGAAAGCATTACAGTTTTTTATTTTAATATGTAAAATATATGCATGGCACAAATAAATTTATGAACAATAAATATAGACGATTAAAGATATCAATTATGTACTGTAATAGAGTTTAATCTGGAAAGTGTTTGGGATTATCCAGTTAACAAATTTTCATGTCAATTTGAATTAATAATCACTAACAGAGTTTTTGTCTTTCATCACACAAATACGCACACCAGAACTCCAGTTAAAAAGAATAGCAGCGCTACTACATATGTGTTCAATATTGCATGTTTGCTTATCAGGGAATAAATTATTTGTTCACCTTGAAGAAGCCAAGTGTGTGCTGTGTATGGTACCTTTTGACTACATGCCTATATTTACGTTCGTATAAAGTTGCGACAAGTACAATGTATATATAAACGATATGTATGAAAGCTTAGTTAATAACGTGTAAGAAAGAAAGAAAGAAAGAAAGAAAGAAAGAAAAATAGAGAAAGAGAAAGAGAGATGTATGCTACATCCCATTACAACGGTTATACCATATACGCAGATACTTCACCTTAAAACATTTATTAACTTACCGCCTGTAAACAAGGAAAATGCATAAAATGTTTTAACGGTGATTTACTGTACCCTACAAAATACAACTGGAAGGAAACAGAAGTCAACAAGTATAATTACTGAAACAAACTTTTAAAGGTCGGAATGATATTTTAAACACTACTTTTTATGTACTGTAGGAACACACTGCTTTATTTAAATTTGAATACGAGAGTATTTTATTATTGTCTAACTGAAAATTGATCATCTAAGTATGTATTCCAACTTAAAAAAATTCAGACAGTAAACTCATGCTGAGATAATTTAAATGATTCATTCTATACGTATATAGAATGGAAAACGGACAAGGCATCAATTGGAAATTTATGTATTTTATGAAACAAATTTGTTTTCTGGCTGAAAGTTCCCTACAAGACATAGCGAAGGAAATGAACGATATGGAGAAGGAATATGGTTCTTCGATATCTCGCGAATTGTATAAGAAGCGGTTTTCCGATAAGTTTAAATATTGATAACTAATTTTGGTGAAGACTCAGACATTGAAATTATGTCGAAAGAACGCCTGCCCAACTTATTTAGAGGATTTTACTTTTGATTGAGGAGAGCGGACAACAAGCCCTCCAAACCTTCATCGCTGATTTGTATACTCGCCAAAATTTCAAGTTATCTAACCGATTCTCCAGTTTCGTCAATGGAACTATCAATACATCTGCAAACAACATGTCGAAATTAATGGTTGGCTCTCTCGAAAAGTTAACCTGCACTCTCACGAGAAATCAAGAATCAAGCGAATCAACCTACAATAATATCAAATTGCCAATATCTCCAGGGAAATTGTATTCTGGGATTTTCAACAAATGCAGTTTTCTAACTGCTCGTTTCATTAACGACATGTAATTTTAATGTTTTAATTGTTGGTTCTATTGGTATTTACACTTGTTTTGCTTGTGATTAACGTATTAAAATTTACTACTTTTCAGATTATAACATCAAAATAAATTCGGACGGTAATGGCATCACTTTCTGAATTAAATAAAATGTTATTTTTCTTAATTGACAATTACCATACGAAATTTTAAATATATCAGATATTAATACACATTGCCCTCACATATTATGGGAAATCACAATGTAGATAGCCTATTTTGCTAAATAAAGTCTAAAAAAAATTTCAAAAGAACATCGTTGAGTCGAATATAATTGAAAAAATCATCGCTGGATACTTAGTCCATCTTTAAAACATACTTCAAGTAAAAATCGCAATCAGAATGTCAGACATACCTACTTAGAGTAACTTAGAAGGAATGAGGAGCAATTTAATATTTTGATATCATCAGATGAACATGCAACTTTAATATATAAATTGGCACACAGTATAATGTTTAATGCAAACAAACCACTTTAGGCCAACACAAACAAAAATACTAGAAATATTTAAAGCGAATCGGGATTCAGATTGGAAATGGTCAGAATTCAAGTACATAACGTAACATTTTTATTTTGGTCTGCACATAGGGAGATAGATGGGAAACATTAAATATAATTGAAAAGAGAACTTGAACAATAGCAGTAACCATTGCCCCAAAGGGAGCCCTGGTGAGACACCCTGAGAGACCAGCGACACCAGAGGAGCCGGAGGTCTATCTAGCTGGTGCCCTTAATCTTAATTCACTGTGAATTAATAAATGAATCTTTACTTTTTTGAAATGATTAATTGAGTTAATAGTTCTAATTGTATTGGGTATAGTTTGTTCCTGAAGAGTATTATAGGAATTCTTTTCATATTTCAATTTTAAATCTTGCGATTTTGATGATATTTTGTACTTTTAAGATTTTGTGTGTTTAATATACATTAATTAGATCTTGTCTTGATGTACAAAATAAAATATTTACTAAATTGCTCGGTACAGTATATGCTTGTACACAATCAATATGTCTATTTGGGGCTATACATTTCAGCTGCATACTGTAAGTATGGTTTAATACGAGAATTGTAAACCAAAATTTTGCTAGATGGATTTAGTTTACTTCTTATTTTATACAGGCGAAGTCGTGTTATCACATATAGACGAGTTTTCGCCATTCATTCTAATTCTTTCATTCCTTCATGATTCAATCTTCCGCTTTGTGCATAGCTATGGCTCGTCCATTTCTCCTCGATGCCATCTACCTCTTTTACCATTTCAATTATATCACACTGCAAGCTTCTTACTTTATTCTACGTCATGACTGCCTAATTTTGTTTATATATTATTAGAGATCAGACTGTATCAGCTCGCATTTTTGTTTTCTTGGGGGAAATAACTCTCCGGCTTACGATAACCATTAGAACTATGCAATAAATAATGAAAATATTAAAAGCAAAAGTTAAAAAACATATATACGCGCGATATATTTCGAAAATATGTTTTCAATTTTTCATTTCCAGGATCGCTCGCTCGTAATCACCCTATCCAATCACCGATGTTAATTAGCGCCTCCATTTAATCACCACTATCAGTTCATATCACAGATAAACTAATTACTTACTTGTTCAGCTTTCGTATTCAAAGAACTCGTTCCGTGAACCCGAAGTAGAAAGGTTTCACCAATTGCTTCGTCTTTCTCCTTTTTGCTCCAGCCTGCTTTACCGCCCTGATCAACCAGAAAAACTAATTAGGCTGAATGCATGATCCGACTAAATGATAAATTTAAATATACACTACCAATGACATCATATCTGATTTATACAATCTGGATAAACAAACATAAATACATTTTTAAAAGAAGAACAACCAATTCAAAACATTTCGTTTCATTAGGCGTTTCACTTAGTACATGAATGCAGCATCCTAATCAAGAATATAGCGCTGACGTGATTAGGAGTCAGTATACTAGAAGGCACAGGACGACAATCCAGGGGTAAGGGTCCTGACCGACTCCAAGCCCCATCCTGTTATTGCTAGCGACCCCATCCCATGCAGGCATACGCTATGTGGGTCCCGCAAACCCAGCTCCACGGGACAGTCCAGCTTGGCCTCCCACTGCTTGAGCAGCCCCACCACCCCGACAGGGTGGAATGTGGATGTGTTTTGTAGAGGGGGCCGAAAAGCGAGGTATGTACTATGGGGTTGATCCTTGTGAAGATTTGTTACATCTGAGTTATGAGAGTGTGCGGCGAGAGATCGTGTGGATTGTTTTCATGTTTTTATTGATTGTTTCGTGTCAGTTGTTTCTTGTGGTGGGGTGGTGGGATGTCTATGCTTATGGTATAATGTTGGTTGTATAAAAATAGTTGCTTTTGAAGTCTGTCTAGCTCTGATTCTTAGGTCATCCGGAGCCTTGCCGCAGGGCCCAGTTGCTAGACTGACACCACATGCCTCTCTCGTCTGAACGCCTCCCACAATATCGATTTCCAGTGGGTCCCCGGACACAATGAACTCAAAGGAAACGAGGAGGTCGATGCAGCAGTGCCTCAAGATGGACTGCCACCCAGCACGGTCCGAGACGCTCTTCAACGTGACCGCCTGGTCTATGAGGACCATCCTCACTGCGCCACGCACCGAGCCTGCATCGCAGAAGGGGTCCGCACTGGGAGGCATTGCCCCTTCCTCCAAGCCTATCTTCAACGCATGGGGAAAGCGGAGACCCCCGATTGTCCCAACTGAAGGGTGTCCTGTTCATGCCGTCGCCCGCCTCCGATACCGTGTTGGGCGAGGGTGGTTCCCGAGTTCCTTCATTCCTCCCGCAAGTTTGGGGCGCTGACACGTCTCCCCGACCGGCAATAACAACCGTTTGGTTAAATTGCGACCACCCTTCTGAGGGTATCGCTTGGGTGAGGGCTGGTGTCCACCTCTGTTTCATGTTAATCACACAGCCTCATCTGGGTGATATTAAACGGTTTAGCATCCCTTCTGAGACACTTTGTATGCCCAAGTTAGATGTATCTACCAGCACGGCCTCTCAGAGTAATCCGTGTCGGTGGACTCGTATCTGAGGGAGTTCCGGCTCCCCCGACGAGACCCGCTGTACAACAACAACGACAATTCCGAGCCATATGATTACAGTATGTTCCTGTGTTGGAAGTGTTGCGCAAATATCAATTTATTTATCTATGAGATAGTCTGCATTAGAAAAGCCTTTCAAAATTTGAGTTTACTTCACCCAAGCCTTAAAAAATTTTGCGTTTTACTTGACATTTCTCTGTATTTTATATAATAATTCCAATTGGCTTTTCCGTATACTGTATGCTTTCTTTCTGGATGCATGAATTTGTCTATACCGACATTCCGTTATTGAAGAAATACGTCTTTGTGAAATTAAACTCATGGGTGATTGTAAAACTTCTGGGCTGGAATAATAAGTCACAAATACGTAGGCAATGAGACTAATTATCGGGTGCATAGTTTTTGTTTTTTTCTCATGTGAGATGAAAATACAAAATGAAAAAAGTGAAAAATGCAGACAAATAAATCTGCATTATCAAATCTGTGAGTTGCACACGTGGTGCACTTAAACCTGTGCGCTCAATGTGGTTGATTGTTGCACCCATAGAGTACATAATACATAGAGGTTTGTCTCCAAGGTGGTTGCTAGGGTTTTAACCAGTAACTTTTTGAGAAAGTCGAAATTATAAATTTCTACACGTAAACAATATATATATATAATATTGACATATTATTTGTTAATATATTAGTATATTAAACTTAAAAAAAATTGAATATCATCACGAAATTATATAATATTCTATAATTCTTTTTAAAACGCGTATAATGAAGAGTGGCGCCATATTATTTGGAAGCTTTTTACGTGTAATTTATTTGTGATAGGAAAAGGTAAAATATGCAGTGCCTATGGTTGTCATTTTTCATCGATTTCATCTCACCTTTCATTTATTTTCTCTTTAACTCATTCATTCTCATTCCATCTTCGTGTTGTTTGTTTTGGATCTATATGTTAGTTGAAGGCTACCTTCCTTCGAAACTCCCTTGTTTCGCGTTGCTTAAGGTGTGACGTCACTTGTCAGCCTGTAGTGCATTGAAATTCCGTGACGTCATCCAATCATACTGTTTTGCTCCATGGATTCATGGAATTCCCTCAGTTTCATGGGGATCTATACTGATCTATATGATAGTTTAAGGTCATTAAAATACTTTGGTCAAATTATTCGGAAACATTTATGGACTACTCATATCGGATAGTCAAAAAGTAGTATATTCGTACACTAGACTTTTATGGACTACTAATAGCTAAAAAATAAGCTTATTTTTAAACTATGTAAGATAAAAATATATTCAAGTATATATTCAAGTGTAGTTGTTAATTCGCTTCGAGTTGAGCCTCTATTTACTAAATACTTTAAGGTCGCACCCATGGTCGCACCTACCTCATAGATGACCAGCTTTCCCTGGAAAATGGCTAGAAAGTGGGGCGGCTCTTTGCCATGCTGAATGCGCACTTGAACGGCTGCACCGCCCATTTCATCGTCCAGTCGAGTAGCGTGTAGTGCCGACGCGCCTCGTTCGTCCGCACTGGATTTTCTCCCCTTTGCGATAAGCGGACAACAGAGTTTCATACACCATCATCAGAAATATGGTTTATAGAGGTTGAAGCGATACATTATACAGTATCAACGTAAGTAAAATTGACACAGATTTTCTAAAAAAATAGAAAAATCATTATTCTTGCTACTCTGGTAAACAATTTTCTAAATATGCGTATAGGTTTTCCGGGCAACAGAATATATAAAATATTCAACAGTCGACGTCATTTTATTTTTATTTTTTATACATAAATTATAGTATATTCTGGGAATCATGTATAATGATTTGATGGGACATGAAAGGCTAGAGTGGTTTTCTGTCTTTTCGGTCCCCAGCGCCACCTGTAAGATCCGGCATCAAACCAAACGAACCCTTTCGGGTCGCTAAGCACTCGATTGACAC